>JABUQX010115732.1:12500-26048 GCA_015478945.1 Trachelipus rathkii | reverse complement strand
GAACTATCATTAAAAATATAATGTTACGTAGTACAACATAGCCACATTGATGACGTGATAATGATATAATATTATATAATATATATATATATATTATATATAATATATATTATATTATATATATATTAATATATATATAATATAAATATATATATAATAGTGATAATATATTATAATATATATATAATATAAGTATATATATAATAGTATATATATATATATATTAATAAGATATATATTAATATAATATAATAATTAATATAATTATATAATAAAAATAATATATATTATATATAATTAATATAAATAAAAATATAATAATAAATATAATAATAATATTATAAATAAAATAATTACTATATAAATATAATAATATATATTAAATAAATATATAATATAATATTAGATATTATAATATTAATATACTTAAATTAAATTTAATATATAAAATAAAAATATATATATATAATAATAATGTTTCTAAAATATACATCAGCGTGATAATATAAATATATAATAAAATAATGGATTTATTACCACCATTATCAAAGTATAAATATATCTTTTTACTATTTGCTAATATAATAACTTAATATATTAAGAAATCATAACTCGAACAGGGTTATTATTTAATTTAATCACTAGAAAAAAAATAAAATTATATAACAAAAATAAATTATATATTAAATATATATATAATGATTTTAAAAGTAACACAGTCTGGCACATAATATTATGTGATTTATTCTATATCAAAAAATGTCAAAATTATTCACTAAACAAAGGGTAAAACAATAAAGAAATTAAAAAGAGAAATAAATAAAAACATTATTATTATAATTATAATTATAACTATGATAGTGATATTATCTGTTGTATATGATATATGTTTAATAAGCAGTTTGGCCACCTTTTGCATGAATAAGTGCTTTAACACGTCTTGGCATGCCAGTGATCAAAGTTCTGCACATTTCTTGAATTCGCGGAGATCGAAACCAAACTTCAATAAGACGTTCTATAAGTTGTTGTTTGGTCGTAATGGGCTGTTTATGTATTTTATCCTTGAGTATGCACCATAAACTCTCTATAGGATTCATGTCTGGAGAATTTCCAGCCCATGGGAGCACCTGAACGACTCTCTGCCATATTTATGCAACCAAATTCAATTCAACACGATATATTGCACACTCAAGATATTTCCGGACTTTTTTATTGCATGGAGCAGAGTCTTGTTGAAATTTATCCAAGGACTTTCACCATACCATTCCCTTATTTGAGGTCACAAACAAACGACCTTTAAGTACCTCTATGTACTTAAATTGGTCCATGGTTCCATCAACAATGTGTAAACGGCTTGTGTTCCATGCACAGAATAGCTCCCACACACATAAAAATTTTTTTGTTTGGAAAGATGTTTATTGCTATCTTCATATAGTGTGAGCGTGAAATATATTGAAAATTATACACATACCATCTCGTCTTTGTCACGAAATCTACACGTCTGTGTAAACCGAAGTCACAAGTACACTTCACGCAATGGTAGTATCTCACAAGAAGACTACCTACATGCACACAAATAAATAAAAATAATATAAAATAAACAGTTTCGATACCAAGTCAAGAAGTAACTAACTACCCTTAACTAATGTGAATACATACTGATATATGATTAAGCACTCAGTACCATGTTAAAATATTCACTCACTGACAAGCATGAATGAACCAGTTAAACAGAAAATATTCCTAATATCCACTGTAATTAAATTATTTTTAAGCACCACAACTTCTATGAGATAATAATTAGTATGACTTTTGTTCTGCAATACAATGTTACACTATTATGATGTCATTCTTCCTTTATCCCATTAGCTCGAAGTCACTCAACATGGTCTTAGGCCAGGCAATATGACGTGTCTTACATCATCATCTTGTAAGTCGAGGCTTCTTTCTCAGGCGATACGCTTTCAATCCAACTTCCAAAAGCCTCTTGTTCACTGTTCTTCGGGCAAGAATAACACCCTCCGCAGCCAGTTGAAAAGAAATCTGTTTGCAAGTTAATCTTCTGTTAAGAAGAGCCTCTTTTATTATCTTTCTATCCACTATCCATTCTAGGAGTTGTTTTACGTTTCCGACCACATTTTCCAACCCTACTCGAGTTAAAATTTTGACTGTTTTCCATTTTCTTTTTAATATTGCTAACTGATTGAGTTGATACATTCAATTTTTTGGCTATTTCTTTCTGTTTTAGCGTACCTACACTTAATAGAACATTTATTTGTTCAACTTTGCGTGGACTCAAGTCCTTAAATTTACCCATTTTCTCTAAAGTTTCTAAATAGCATAGATTTGTTAAAAAATATAAAGACAAAGTCTATTTTTATAAATCACATCTGGGAACAATACATATTACTGCAAAAATAAAAATTAAAAGTCTATAAGAGGCAGAAAATTCAACTTCACAAAGCCAAACTAATACACAGAATGATTTCGTCAAAATCTCGTGCGCGGACTAATACACGTGGGTCCAAGTTATTTCTACAGTGTTGCCAGATTTACTCGAATATTAGACTAAAAGTCTCTAAAAATTAATGTTTAATAGTTGTTCGGTGCTATTGTATAAAAATAAAATGATTGCAATAATTTAAATACAATTGTAGTGAAAAATAAATTGTGAAATGTGAAAAATAACAGACAAAAGTAATATATTTAATAAATATAATTTATGTAATAAATAATATATAATATATATAATATATAATATATATAATATATATATATATATATATATATATATATATATATATATATATATAATATTAGTTATATATATATATTTTATTCTATTTATTTATTAATTTATATATTATATATATTATATATATATATATATTATTATATATAAGATATATTATATATATATAGTATAATATACTAATATATATAATATATAGTATATATATATATAAGATATATATAAGATATATATATATATATTAATATATATTTAGTCGAGTGTGTGTGTGTGTGTGAGTTCAGCTGAGGTTGTGATGAGACAGTCCCAGTTGTTGAAGTTCTGTTAGATGGTGAGAAGCTGGATCTGGAACAAGTGTTAGTTTAAATATTTAGGTTAATATGTTGGAATGAGAAGGAACGGATGATGCAGAGAATGTAGTATGAAAGTGTGAATTGGCAGGAAGGTGGCTTCGAGTAGGTTAAGAGAAAACGGCGGCCCGAAATGCAGAGTCGTCTGAATCCTGCAAGTCGTGTAGTATGTCAGTACAGTCATTTATATTTTTTAATACTCACGTAGGTTCATGGGTGTTTTTAGGGTATCGTTTTTGTCATCCCAGATTCTCACGTACTTTCCTGGTTGATTTTATATGTATGGGATTCACCCCAGGGGGCAATCCCCAAAGGGGTGGAGCACCCCTCTTTTTCAGATTAACGTTAGTTTAGTTAATTTTTAAGTGTTGTGAGTAGATCATACGATTTTATTTTGTTCATGTTACTTGCACTAAACCTTTTTTAATGCTAACAACCTTGTTGTTTTTCGTTGCCTTCACCGCCATTTTGGTTATATATTGCGTCTTGATTAGGTCATCGTCATATAATTTTCAAATCGTCGTCATTCGTGGGAGGAATCCATATTTCATCGTCTTCGCCTCATCGCGTTTTTTCGCTTAACGCAAGGCACGCCCACGAGCCGCACCGCACGAACCGCACACAGCACGCGCCGCACACCGACATCTGCCACCAACGCGGATTAGTTGTTTTCGGCTTGATTTCGCAATCCTCGATTTGTTTTCTATAACTCATCTACTTCATGATCATTTTATTCCGAATTTCAGTTTATTTCACGAAGGATCATGAATGTATTTTAATAATCCACGAATGCATCCATAGACACATACACTCACCCTTATACACACCACAGACACAACACCACACCCTTCATCATCCAGCCGTCCCTCCTATTCCAGTGTATCCATTTTCAACCAGCGTATCTATTATACCATTCCATTCACCTGAATGCTTTATCTGTCTATGCACTCCAAGGAGGTCAATGAGACGTATTTCTTCCAATCCCTATACACATAGTTTTCACATTGGAATCTATTTCAAATTTGCCTTTCACTATCACAGGATGCCACTAAAAAAATCAACTAATAAAAATCAATGAGTTTTTATTACTTGATTTTTTTTATAAATAAATATCATGATTTTTTGATTTTATTGAATTTTTTGATTTTTTTAATATTTTTATTGTTTTGTATGAGTTTTACGTGATTTAAACTCAATAGAAATAAAAAATTAAAATAAAAGACTATAAAAGAAATATGAAAAGTTTTTAAATATATTTATTTCAATTTTCAAAACAAAGAACTAAATTAGGCATTGTACCCCGATATGTACATGTATTTTGTTGTTGCAAAGAAGAGAGAATATAAGAGAGTTGGAATAAAGAAGTAAAGAAGAGAAAAGAAAGAGAAAAGATATCAATGGGAAGTATAGAAAGTTGAGAATACAAAACTAAAAGTAAAGAAAGAAGAGAAAAGAGAATACAGAAGAGAAGTTTTAGAGTTAAGAGATAGAGTAAGAGATAGAGAGTAGCTTAGAAAGAAGACAAAATATTTAAGAAATTAGAAGAAGCACACAGAGTGTTGAACAGGAGAAGAAGAAGAAAGGAAGACAGAAGACAATTCATTATAAAAACAGACTGTTATAAACTAATCTTCTATAAGAGTGTGTCTGTTCTCCTATGAGTTCTCAAGTTGTGTTAATTTTGGAACCACACAGAGCATAGGGCCTCAGGAGTGAGATTAAAAATGAAAATTAATGCCAGATGCAGTTATTCAAATCATAAAATAATATAAACCAAGTTGTCTAGGGTATAACTTCCCAACGTAATTAATAGACTTTAGATAGGCAGATTTGAATATTGTCTGCAATTTCTCACGCACCCATTAATAAAACAACAGATTATGATGAAGATAACTTGGTTCCGCAACGTGCACCAAGCAGACGATTTGGAGTAGATTTCTCTTTTGTAGTGCACTATATAAGAATAAGAATAGCGTGAGTTAGTCTAATTAGGCCCATGCGCTTCTTGTAAATTATTATTATTATTTATTATCTATTATGGTCTTACTTGGGACATTCATAGAGGGCCATGCAGCCTTGCTTAGATATTATTAATTGAGTTGACTGGACAGTCTGAAAGGTACCATGCGACTTCTCAAAGTATTATTCTTATTTATATGAGATTGACTGGAGACATTCGTAGACGAGTGATTGCCGGAAATCTTAAATATTACTCTTTTAATATTATGGATTATTATGTTCTTGACTGGGACAGTCTAGATAGGCCCATGCGGTCTAAAAGTATTATTTTTATTTATTATTTGATATTATTATGAGCTTGACTTGGGACATTCTAGAGGGAGGCTAATGTCGGCATTCAATTTTAGAGTTATAATTTTATTGGCGTTGCACTAGGACTAGATCTAAATAGACCATTCGGTTTCTGGAGAGTAAAGTGTTCTTATTATATTATGAGGTGGACTGGACATTCTAGGTGCTTACACAACAAATGCGGTTTCTTTAATATATATCTTAATATTCAATTATATTATTTATATATTGGTTTATATGTGACAGTCTAGATAGGCTTATGCTTCTTCTAAGTATATATTCTTATTTATTATTTATTTATGGGTTACGGGACATTTATGATGGCAGCCGAAATAGTAGAGCTATTATAGTTAATTAATATATAATTTAATTAGGTTGACTGGACAGGTCTTAAAAAAAAGAGGATCAGTAAGCGCTCTTTAGTGTTCAGAAATATTCTAGTGATATATATCTATAATAGGCGCGAACAATATCTCGAAGAGGTTAAAACCAAGCTTTTAAGTATTCATTCAGAATAATTATTAGGTATACTGCATTGATCGTCACTTCTAGAAATGTCCCAAGTCATAATATTCAATAACAATAACACACTAATGAAATAACAATAAAGAAAGCTGCTAGAATAGATACCTTTTATAATAGCGTACCCACACAATTGTATAATATCCTAAATATAAAGAAATTAATGAACACAATGCACACGAAGACTTATTGCTCACTCAAGATATTATCACAAGGTAAAAATTCGGATATTTTAAATAAATAAAAATAAAAGTAAATACACCAAAAAAACAAAAACTTTATAACCAAGATGGGCAATTGGCTCCAAATTGATGATAATAATTAAAGATCAAATATAAGACCACATAGATTGCATCTTAGCGAATTATCCCAGTTCCTCAACCCATAATAAATAAAGAACTTGCATCACATAGAAGCCGGATGGTCGCTTTATTAGCTGTCCCAGTCGACCAATAAAAATAATAAATGAGAAGCCGCATTGTATACACCAATGAGAGAAAGCGAGATCACACACACCATAAAAATTTAAGAATTAGATAAAATATACTCTAATAGAGAGTAATTAATAAATTAATGACTAAAATATAGACAATTAAGATAATATTATGATAGCCAATATAATGTGAGCACTACCATACACTGTCCCAGTCAAACCAAACAATAAATTAAATATTAAGAATAATTTAGTAAGAAATAGCCTTATTATTTTTAATATAATATATAAATTTTAGTTAAAAAAATAAAAAAAAATAATAAAAATAAAAAAGGTATAGAACCCAACTCTTCCAGTCAATCCCATAATTATAACTTATATAGTAATAAAATAATAAACTCAGGAAAATGGTGAATATACAGACAAAATTAAATGGCATAAGCAATGCATAGAATTATAATTGAAATGCTATAATTCTTCTTTTAAAATCATATTTATTATAATAATATGTGGTGAACTGGGACACACAGAGATCTAAAAAGCCCATAGCCTGAGACTATAGCTGCAATTTATTTACTTATTTTATTTAAGTTTTCCTAACAGTGTTGACTAGGGATCAAAGATCTAGAGTTGTAGAGCCCATGTATATAAGTTATATACTTAGATATAAAAAGTGTACTTATTCATTTAAGTACATTAATTCATTATTAAAAATTATTTTTAATTCTAAAATTTTATGGGTGACTGGACATTCTAATTGGACAATTGCTAGTTCTCAATAATTCTTATTGGTACTGGGAAAGTCTAAAAAAAGGACCATGCGGCTTCTTAAGCGTATTATTGTTATTTATTTGAGTAACTGAATTGGACTAGGGTGCTGAGGGTGATGCTAAAATGATAGGATATTATCATAATTATATATTAATTACATTCTCACTATATAGGAATGAATATAGAAAGGACATTCTCACCTTACTTTATTATTCTTCGTTTTATAATTAAGTATTAATTTTAATATTTTATATAGATTATATATAGCGTGTTATAGACAAAGGATCATTTAATAGAGAGGGCATAATGGCCTCTAGATTCACTATAATTTTTTTTGGTTGACTGGGAAAGTCTAAAAAGGAACATGCTGCTTCGTTAAGTATTATTCTTACTTATTATAGTTGACTGCGGACATTCTAGAGGGTGTCGATGCGGCTTCTTAATTATTATTTTTAGTTATTAATTATTTATTGTGGTTGATGGGACAGTCTAGATAGGCATATGGTTTCAATTATTATTCTTATTTATTATTTATTATGGTGACTAGGACATTCTAGAGGGTCAATGCGGCTTCTTCATTATTAATTTTTATTGGTTGATCGGACAGTCTAAATATTACCATGCGGCTTCTTAGTATTGTTCTTATATGTTATGGGTTAACTGGGACATATCTAGAGGGTTTCATGCAGCTTCTTAATTATTATTCTTTAATTATGAGTTATTATGGGTTGACTCGGACAGTCTAGATAGGCCCATGCGGGTTTCCTGAATTATTATTTATTTATTAATTATAATCATTTACTGAGACTTTCAATAGGGCCTTCATACGTCTGATAAATATTATTCTTAAATTATTAATTATTGTTGGTTGACCTGGGAACACTTTTGTAAGGCCCATTAACCCAACTTCATTACTAAATTCATTAAATTAAACAAATTATTAATTAATTTTTTCTTAAATTCTTAATTTATGGGTTGAAATGGGACCCACTCAAGATTGGAATTCTGCGTCCCTTCTTAAACGTCTCAATATCACAGTAACTATACATGAAGCAACAAAACTGAAAGTTTTATAATTATCGCAAAACACAAAATATAGTTAAAATTAAAGTAGTTACATTATGTCCAACTGCATAGTATGATACAGAATTGATAACTTCAAAGCTAAACACACAGTGAATGAAATTGAATAGAATAAAACATAAGATAATAATAATATAACGGTAATAATTCAAGCCATAAAGGTAAGTTTCACAATAAAAGAAAGAAAATATAATTATTTCTTAATGATAAATAATTTATTACTTAATTTAATACTTTTACAATCACAATCTTCAATCAATTTATAATATATAATATAATTAATATAATTAATAATGAGAAGCTATAAACAAGTAAGAAACTATTAACTTTAAATAGAAAACATATCAGCAAGAACTCTGACATAAGCTAAAAATATAATATTCATAATTACATGAAGAAATATTTAATAATTATGGTAAATTTTTATATAATATTTATAGCACCATATTATTTGAATATTATATAAATATATATATATATTAGCGTGACCTTCACGAATCTGAAAAAATCAAAAAAAACAAAAAAATCAAAAATTGATTTTTTTTCTAAAAAAATCAAAAAAATCCCCAAACCCATTGTGTCTATAAAGCACTATGTTTTATAACACCGTATATTATAATAATAATATATATATATATAATATTTATAATAAATATATAAATATAAACTATATATATATATATATAATATATATAAGTATAATATATAATAATAATATAATTATAATTTCTAATAATATAATTCAATAATCAAAGCGCTATATAAACATTTATCACCATGTGACATTAATATAATTATATATATAAATATAAATATAATAGCCTAATCTTAAATATATGTAAATAAAAAACAATAAAAAAATAATTACTTAGCCATTATAAATAAGACTTATATTATCAATATAATCATACTATAATTATTACTTTCAAATTACTTAAATTTCATTTCTAATAATTCAAACTTCTTAAAACTATATTATTCTAATGATATATGTAATAATCACTAATAATCACCTATTATATTATTATTAATATATATAATATATATTATATTATATATATATTAGTAATATATAATAATATATAATATTAATATATATATATATATATATATATATATATTAATAATAAATATAATATATTATATTATAATAATATAATATATATTATATTAATATATAATATACTATATAATATATATATATTATAATATATACATATTATATAATATTATAATAATATAATATATAGTGACTCATATTTACTCACTTCTGGAAGGTTCAACAGTATTCTAGAACCCCTTAGGACCCTCTTTAAGAAATGGTTCACCTCTTGTCATTTTATACTAACTTAGCCATTGTATATGCACAAGATATACATGCGTTGCGCATACAATGTGATATATGCATCATGTGACTGAGCACGCGCATACATCTTCTATCTTCTGATTGCAATCATACCCACCCGCAAGGAAAACATTAAAATTGCGGAATTTAAAAAGGACTCTCCATTCACTGACAAAGAAACTGGAACTCGAACCCGTTAGCCTACTTATAGAAGTGTATAGGGTCTTAATACAAGATCTGGGACGCCGTCTGAATCGCCCTTTAAATATATAATAAAACATTCTAGTCCTAATTATAAAGAATCTATATTACATATCAGAAAATTTGCACACTGCAAGCATTTCCATTTACATTTAACCAATTAATAAAATCGTATACATATATTCCAAAATTTGCCTATAATAATATTAATAATTAATATATATAACTTTATATTATTAATAATTACTAATAATGCTATATACAGGATAATATATAATAATGAAAACGTGAAATAATTATTATTTCACGGTTTATTGTAATTTGAAGTCAATACAAATAAATGATATATATATATATACCTAATAATATATATAATATATATATATATATAATATATATACAGCGAGAGAGAAAGAGAGAGAGAGAGAGAGAGAGATGAGAGAGGAGAAGAGAGAGGAGAGGAGATGAGAGAGAGAGAGAGAGAGCAGAGAAGGAGAGAAGAGGAGAGGAGAGAGAGAGAGAGAGAAGAGAGAGAGTAAAACCGCCTATCATCCATATACACACACACACACATACATACTATATACACATTACTTCACACACATACACACACAACACACACACACACACCCGTTACGATATTTTTTATATATATCACACACACACACACCCGCATACACACACGCACACATACACACACAAAGAGACACTTACACTCAACACCACACCTGGCACATTATACACCATTACACCACCCTAGATACATTACACCCTAGCTCACACCTACAACCAACGCCTACACCCACTATGACACTTATGCACACACGCACGCCCGCTAGGCTAGGGCGTATTTATAAACCCCCCCCAAAAAACACCCCCACCCCCAAAACCCCACCCCCAAACCCCCCCCCCCCACCCCCCCCCCCCCCCCACCCACACCCCCCCCACCACCCCCCAACCCCACCCCCCCACATACACACACACACACACCCACACACACACACTAGGCGTTTTACACACACACACATACCCACTAGGCTTTTTATACACACACACTTACACCAACCCATAGGCACTTACGCTCACTCCTACACCTTACACACACACACAACGACACATACTAGGACAACATACACCTATCTATAACACACACACACACTACCCTCACCAACCCCGCCAACTAAGGGATTAGTAGGCTTTTGTTTTACTGTTTAACTGCTTTAATTTTACTGTTTAAACTCACATATTTATTAAAAATTACATACCTTAAAGACCAGTAAATCAGTAAATCAATAGAGGTGTTACCTAACAACTAAGATATTAGTATGCTTTTGTTTTACTGCTTTACTGCTTTAACTCATGTTTTACTGCTTTTAACTCATATGTTTATACTGACTTTAACTCACATATTTAATAACATTACATACCTTTAAAGCAGTAAATCAGTAAATTCAATAGAGGGGGGACCTAGCAGCAAGGGGATTAGTATGCTTTTGTTTTACTTTTACTGCTTTAAACTCATATGTTTTTACTGCTTTAATCATGTTTTACTGCTTTAACTTAATGTTTTACTGCTTTAACTCATGCTTTACTGCTTTAACTCATGTTTTACTGCCTTTAACTCATATGTTTTACTGCTTTAAAACTCATTATTTATTAACATTACATACCTTAAAAGCAGTTAAAAAATCAGTTAAAAAATCAATAGAAGGTGTGACCTGTAGCCACTGAAACTATATGGAAAAAAAAAGAAAAAAAATTAGTATGCTTATATGAGTAAAAAATTAGATAATCAAAGTTAAGCTCATATTGTTTTTACTTGCTTAACTCATGTTTTTACTGCTTTAACTCATAATTTGTTTTACTGCTTTAACTCCATGTTGTACTGCTTTAACTCATATGTGTTTTACTGCTTTTAACTCATATATTTATAAACATTAGTTTTTCATTAGTACTTTAGCAATTTAGTATATTAATACTATTTTATTTATTTCAATTACTTTTATTATTTATTTATGTTCTTTATTTATTTTTATCACTCTCTCTAATAATTTAATTTTATTAATAATGCGATATTACACTTAAGTGTGTATTACTTTATGCCTTGAATATTGTTATTATTCATTTAGAACACACACACCACTATCTATACACATGCGCGACCCACACATCTAACAACACAAACACACACATCACACAACACCTACACACACAGCACAAACTTTCACAACAACACACTAAACCTATCACACATACATACAAAATTATAAACAAATAACAAACCACAACACACAAACACACACACACAACACACACAAACCAAACACTCATCACACACTATATCCATAGAGCACACCCTGTTATATAAATCTATATCCAAATAAGTTCTTTTGTATGAACATAACGTATAATTTTATTAAAAACATTTTATGTTTTAATTAAAGTACAATACATTGTATTATGATACTATATAGGTGCGATTATCAACCTAAAATATTTTCCAAACGCGTTATCCTTAAAACCTTCTATATATAAAATAAAGTATATATATACCTGTGAACAAAGAATTTATTATTAACTGTTAATACTTTTATTTATAAATTGTAATGTCAGAAGAAAAACCACAGCATGTGTCTGTTATTATAATCATTCTAATCTTACTTACAATTTGTACTCTCTATAAATGTGTGATTAAAAACATATTTACTTTACAAATACCCAATTATCAGAGAGTAAAAACATAAAACCTCACAAATAAGACACAGTGTTGCCTTAGCAATCAAAATAATACTTTAATAAGGTGATTAGAATTTAACTTTTTTTATTTAATTTTTACAAAAGAATACTCTCTCTCAATGTTTTAACTTGGCTTTACAAGGAAGTCATATAATTATTAAACAATTATGTTTCCTTTTATATTTTTTATTATTAATATTAATTTACTTAATATTTTATTCCTCATTATTATTTTTATTATAGTTATTATTTTAATAGTAATAAAGTTTGAATTCATTATTATTATGTTTTATTATTATTTTTATATTAATATTATTAAATATAATATATATAGCGTCTTCTTCGCGCCTCTATATATATCCGTACTAGTAAAAGAACTATTATACGGGTGATAATGGATATAACTTATATACACCCCCCCTATCTGAGGTATATATACAGTATATAGTAGAGAAAGTGTGTAGTTGTTTAATTTATATTACTTTTATATATGGTATATAATTATAGGTATTATATATATATATATATATATATATATATTATACGCTTATATATATATGAGTAGTTAGTATATATATATATAATATATATATATATATATATATATATAATTTATATATAATATATAAATTTATATAATATATTTATAGGTTATACTCTATACCTTAGTGATACCTACCTCACTCACTTAACGGTATAGGTAGTATTTATATATATATTAATATAGAACATATGTATATATATAATATTATATAAACTGAATATAAGAATACACGTTTTTAAAATCTAACGTGGCACTCCTTTTATTTTTAATATCACGACTCAAATTACATCCTGCAGTTCATGTGCTTATACCATTTATCACAATGACGTTGTCTGAGGGATGATCTCCTCGAATCTTTGCGTTCCTCAATACTCATTTCACACAGTCCTACCCATCATAGGAGCAGATCCTCTGTTATGCTGACGCTAGCATTCATAACTCGGTTGTAAAAGAATTCTGAAACTTTATGATCAGACTGTTAGAATCCAAGGAGGATGAAGT
>JABUQX010115732.1:0-7500 GCA_015478945.1 Trachelipus rathkii | reverse complement strand
ATATTAAAGCAGTAATTAACATTATATAAGTTAAAGAGCACATAAGTAAAACATGAGTTATATATAAAGACAGTTAATAAAACATATGCTATGAGTTTAAGCAGATTTTAACAGAGTAAAACTAAAAGCATATCATAATCCCCTTGCTGCTAGGTCCACCCTACATCTATGATTTACTGAATATTTACTAGCTTTAAGGTAATGTAATGTAAAAAATTATGCTAGAGTTAAAGCAGTGAGTAAAATACATTAGGAGTATAAGCACAGTAAAATAACATGATTATGAATGAGCAGTAAAGCAATAAAAAACAAAAAGTAGTACATACTAAATCACACCTTGTAATTGCCTATATGTAACAACCTCTATATTGATTTATAAACAGATATTTATACTGCTTTATATGATAAATGTATTAATATAAAAATAATTTATATTTATTATTTATATAAAATTAATTAAAAATATATATATATAATATATATTATAATATGTTAGTTTTAAAACAGTAAAACATAACGATGTAATAAATAAAAATAATATATTAAAAACAAAGTAAAAACAAAAAAGCAATAAACTAGTAATTCACCCTTAAAGTTGGCCGTGAGTAGGTGATGGATAGAATGTAGTGAGTGGATGTGTGTGTTATATAGATATGTGTAATGTGTCATAAGAGTAATGTCATGTTTGTGTTATGTGTGTGTAAATATAGTGTATAAGTGATATTATTATATATATATATATATATCTTATATTAGTTAATGCTGCCAGCGCGTAGTGCCCTTAATAGGCCTGGTGTGCTATGTATTGTGATCTTATAAAAGTGCCTATTAAGTATTATGCTGACAGCCTAAAACGGAAATAGATTGCTGGATGATTGCTCTGTGCTGAATATAACACCAGAACTAAGCTCCGTGGAGAATGTGTAGAAAATAGATAATAGACGATGTAATAAATAATGCCATATGTCCGGCCGTGTTAGAGTGAATTTCACATAAGAAAAATGTGGATAAATATGTAATAGAGAGAAAAAAAACACAATTAGTATTTTAAGTGTTAGAGATATATATAGGTGTAAATGAGTAAATATTAAGAAGGGTCGCGTATTAGAGATCACTGGTGTGTTTATGGAATAGATGTCCATGTAAAAGTAAGTAGATCGTTATGTCATAAGATGTGTCTACTTGATTACGCACACTTAGTGGCTCGAGCTCATACGAGAGGTAGAACATAGTAGGCGTGATCTGTGTGCGCGATATCACCGTCATATTAGAAGGATGCGCGGTAAACGGGTGTGTGATGAATAGCCCAGTCACGACGAGCCATGTAAGTAAATGAGGATGAACACTAGAGTAGTCTGGGTAAATGTGTGTGTGTGTGTGTGTGTGGTGTGTATGGATAGCGGTCGCGTTCCAGGAGAACTTCTAACTCACTCCTGTAACCTCCCTCTCTCCATCTCACACCTCCGTCTCCGCCCTATGTTAATCCCGGAGGGCACGAGATAACCCCAGACTCCTGCCTATCGGTGCGGTATACCCTTGGGGTATCTTTAGAGTAATAAAATAAATAAATATAAATGAAATAATATATATTTATTTTAACGATAAACCAATAAAACGTCTCTAAATAGGCCTTATTATAATTATAATCAAATTAAAAGTTATATAATAAATAAACAAATACACAATAATTTTTATTTTTAGTTTCTTCTTTTAAAGTTTGAATATGACTAGTATTAATAGTAGGTTTTGGAATATATAATTATTACCATTCGCTGTAGCTATTGTTAGTAGTTTTGAGATATAATATAATTTTATTTATATTTTTTTGTTTATTTCACAGTTTCAGGTACCAATTACTACTGAACACAAGTAGAATTCACCAGCTCAATCTATTCTCAGTAGATATATTAACTGCTTAAGTGAGCATAATAATATATATATTATTAATAGTAAGTAGAGTGATCTACAAATTTACATATCACATACGTGTCATTTTATCGTTATACTTTATTTTTAAAGTTTATCATATTCGTGTACTAATAGCCGTATTGATTTTTCAGAGCCGAACCTCTTTGTATATATACGATAAATGAATCCGATATTGGTAATATCGATACAATAAAGTATATATATAAATAATATAATAGTATATTAATATAATATATAATAATATATATATATATATATATTATATATATATAATTATATTATATATATATATATAATATTATATATATAATAATAGTTAAATTCACAATATAATGTCCCAAATTGTTGAGATTCTATTAAGTGAGAGTATCACGTAAAGAGATTGTTGCCGAAATAAATGCCCCAAAAGTACTCATTTTTGGTAGAAATTATTGTATTTTTGTGAGGGTAGTAATAATTCAACTACGAATACCTAACAGTGATGAAGAATATAAGATCCCGCCCGAATTCAGAGAAGATACTAACGGTGTTACTACATACGTGTTAGCAGCTGGCTAAGTTGGAGAACATGAAGACAAGGGCGAGTGCACAAAGTACACTCACACGCACTGCTTCGTATATGTACTAGCCAACTCACCACGATCTCTTTTGTTTTGTTTTTAGTTAGTGGCTATGGATGTTACACTGGCGCATTGGACCGAAATGCACACCTCGTGAGTATATATATTGTAACATCTACTCGCTCCCTAACCAGAGATCCCCCATCTTAATCGCATGTACACTTAAAAAAGAGTGATAATATATAATCCTACGCACTTATTGTAATGAGGAGCGGCTCTCTCGTTTAACGCTCTACTGTTGCTCCAGTTATACTTATAAATAGCTCACCCCTTAACTTAACTGAATCCACCTATCAACCATCGTAAAACTAAGCCTCTATCTATAGAATTACTGGTTAAGCATTGTAATAATCTGTGTAAAGTATAGCTGCACTTCCCAAATAACAAGATATTATTCACTTTAACTTGTTGAAATCACTTGTACTTGATCCGTTCTTATGTATACTTCAATTCTTCTTGTGTTGCTTCAAGTATGAATTCTAATAATACTGCCCTACTAATTATGCTCAATTATAATTATTAACTAACAATATTACTTTGGCAAAGCTCAGTTTTGTTATTGAACTGTAGCCATTGTTTTGAGCTTTGCCTTTTTCCACAACCAAATTCGCTCTTTTATCGATATTCTTCCCAGGTATCATTTAATTTATTAGTTATTTATAATTATATACATATATAAAATTTACTTTATTATTTTAATAGAAAAGTTTTCGATATATTGCACTAAAGCCCTTAAATTAATTATCCCAACTATATTCACACAATTCTAGATTTTGTCCAGCATATATTATCATCTATAATTAGTAATAAACAATAATATTATCTATCACTAATCTACCGCTGTAGTATAAGTGTGGGTTATACACGAATTTATAATTAACATCATTTGACAAGTAGAACACATTATACATGAATTTAATATTATAACTTTTCCTTTCCCAAACTCTATTATCTAAATGAAAATTATCATAATATAAAATAATATTTTACACTTTTTGTATAGAGCAAAATTATGGTGATCATATATATACTCCTTATAAAGAATTCTCTAGTGCATTCATCAATCATTTTATGTTCCCTAATAGATATCCACAAAAACATTCTCTACGAATTACATCTTTAATTACTATTTCACAATCTGCATCAACTCCATTCTACACAGCAATGCTAAACGAAAAATCAAATTTAATATGTCATTTGGTATTATCACAATATATATATGCTGTGTGAGTGTTCCTAAATTATTATTTTTATCATCTATATATCCCTATAATATTCACATCCACACTTTCTATACCATACTCGTAATGTATATTAATGGACATAATGTCAATCTTTAATAGAATCCATAATAAACTTATCTATCTCGGATTCTCTAAATTTATAATCTTTATGTGCCTGCCGAATATAATTGGTTTGAATAAATAACTATCTAAAAGAATACTAATAATCTCAACCACTTTTGGATGTAATTATCCTTATCTAATGTACTAACTAACATTACTCTCTGCAATAATGGCAGATATTCTAATATATAATACCATTTTCTTCCACAAAAAATAATAAATATCAGCAAATTATATTATTGAACTTGTCCATACTTATTATAATATATATATATAAGTAAGCTAATAATACTTTATATCATTATTGAATAATAAATAATATACCTAGAATCATTAAAAAATAATTAAATATATAATATATTACCTATTATCATAAGTAATAATAGTAATTAATAGTAGTATAATATTATTAGTTATTAATATTATATATAATAATTAATTATGAGAACAAACATAATTCAATATAGTTAATAATCAATAAACTTTAAATCTGGTAGAAACTTTACTGGAAAGTCTATGTATGTCCTACACATGTTTTATATATTATGATATAGGCATATCTTCTATTATCACTATGTAACACAAAAAATGTTTAGTATAATAATAAGTTAATATCCCGTTATATAAATTATGCCCTTATTCTATTATTCATCAATAATGTCTAACCAAGATCTACAAAAGGAGCTTCAGAACGAGTGTCTTAAGCTATATCTGTCCTTTGAGAACAATTGAGATAGATATCACTCTATATTAGCATCACAGCAACATATATTATACTGATGCTACTTCTGAAATCCATAAATCCCATGTCCAGTGAGAGTTGTGATGAATTAACGCATTATATTTTTATAGTATCCCGAGAGAAGGTAAGTGAAGTATATTTAAATGCCGGGCTTATAAATGTAAAATAAGTAACATTAATGAAGTTTTTCAAAAACAAAAGCTAATTAAGGACAAAAATAGAGAGTAATAAAAGTCGCGCGAATAAATGACAATAATTATATTTTTAATTACATTGTAATAAAATTGACGTGTGTCCCAACGTTCTGTTAACATGCAATATAAATCAACTAATATGATGTTTAAATGAGTAAAGTAATTATCTGAAAAATTAATCAAAGAAATGGTGAAATCCACAATTTCGTGAAAGGGTTACTCAGTTAGGTTGATTTCTAAGTATTGATATTCCTGTGAACGAACATTCCCAAGATGTGTACTAATCAAATATTAGCAACTAATAATAATTTAAGTAATTAATATATTAATATTTTTTTAGAAACCTGTTATCAGAATATTATTTCTTAATATAGTGCCAAATAAAAGAATTATTTCGAATGGTAAGTAAATATATATATACAAACCTTGATTGTATTATAATAGGTAATCAATCCAATATATATATATATAATTATTATAATAATATATATAATATATATATTATATAATAATATATATATATATATATAATATAATATTATATATATTAATATATATTAATATATTACTAGTGTGAGTATATAAAACATAAGTCTATATATAAGATAGTGAATAAGCAAATTGAAATAGATTCAATGATAACTATGGATAGGGGATGGAAAAAACCTTCCTTAGTATCGATAGAGTCATCAAGACATGAGATATAAAAAGCATATTATCATCGAGGTGAAAATTGAGATATTGAGCGTATATATAGAGATAATACTCACGATGAGCTTGAATAATATAGCGTAAGTGGTAAGGATGGAACGTAGGAACTGTGAATTGTATGTAAGTGAGTATACTAATATGTATGTGTACGTATAGGTTATGTTATATAAGGGTGAGTTATGTATGTGTCTATGGTAATAATACATTACGTGTACATATTAAAATAACATCATGATCCTAATGTGAAAATAACTGAATAATTTCGGAAATAAATATGAGATCAAATAGAGTAAGAGTGATAAGTATTTATAATATATAAGAGCAAAACGAGCGGGCGGATCGACGGCGAGAAGCACAGTCGATGAGATGAGCCTAATGCGGTTCTCGGGCGTCGGGTGCCTAAACGAACGAAGATCGTGTGAGCTGTAGACCTGTGCCGCCGTGCTCTTTTGAACCACGCAAGCAGAATTGTGTGTGCCAGTGAGCGCGCTCCCACCACGTCTTTGCCGGTGAGAAAAAACAGGTCCGCACTCGTTATGGCGGGCGTAATTATTAAAAGTAGTTCGCCACAGAACAACACAGCTAGAGCTACCAAAGTAAGGGCACGAAAGAACATGGAGCACGAATAGAATATGCACACACACACGAGAACTAATTACCGCATAAAGCGAAAGGTGAGCGTACGTGAATTATGTTAAAAAAATTAAATACACAAGAAAAGTGAAGCCTATACACACAAAATAACCGCCTAAAATTTATACACAGAAACAAAAATGAGACGAGACGTCACAAAAAAAGTTATATAAATCAAAAATCCACATAAAAACACACAAGGTTTAATCTTCCACAATTATGAAGATATCACACACGATTGAATTGAGACGAAAAAGAACGTCAATGAAAAACAGAATAATATAAACTAAACTATAATTGCTTGGAAAGAAGAAATCGATACAAACAAACACTATAAATAACACACTAAAACAAAAGGACTATCACAGGTATGCTATAAGTATAAAAAAAATAAAGAGGGGGCTCCAACCCCCTTTGGGGATCCCTCCTGGGTGAAAATGCCATAACTTACCAAATAATACACACTAAAAACACCACAAGGCGAACAAAGTGACAATGGAAGAGAACTCTTGAGAGATATACAAAGTGTAATACGCACCAAACCTTATTAATCTGCACACTATATCAATACACCAACACCCATGTAACACTAACGCGGAGAATCAATTACAATAAATAACTAATAACACTGAGTGTGAGCTGTGTAACATAGACGAACTTGAGACAGAGAGATCGAAGAGGCTGAGCTCCCCTGACATGAAGATCTCTAAAAGGCACCGCCGGGTTTACTCCCTATAAACTAATCGTGATGAGCGTTTCTACCAGAAGAGAAGCAATATAATAAAATCGTATGATTGTTAGAATAAATAGTAGAAGAAGAATAATCGAAAAGTCTGGAGAATAGTCACACATAAATGCATACCGTCTAACAAGTGAAAATAAAGAGGTATTAGCATGAAACAGTTTTATAATGGAGGATGATAAGTGTCGAGACGTAACAATATCCATACTGGGAATAGAGAGTAAATAAAGAATCACTAGCTTTTCACACACAAAAGAAGTGGGTTCTTCTCTATGTCTGTGAATATGAGCCGAGATGGAGAAAGCGCGCGTATAAGAGTCGGAAGGAATCGATGAAACAAAAGGGAGATCTGCATGAAATATCGGATATTAAGATAAAAAGAAAGGATGGATCTTGCTATCGTAATGGAACGCATTATGAAGAGAGTATGGAGTAGATGTGAGTGTTAATAGAAAAGGTGTAACGATGAGTGAAAAACATACAGAGTAAGAAAGTTCACTGAGTGTGAAAGATATCGTATTTTTGGCTCACTGTGGAAAGAGTAATGAAAGCTTGATAGTATGAGAGAGATGAATAGTCGGCT
>JABUQX010115731.1:0-20279 GCA_015478945.1 Trachelipus rathkii | reverse complement strand
GGTTTGATACGAAAAACATTTGACATAAAAGTGAATTCTTTGTGCAGCAAACTATAAGAGGAAAATAAATGAAAGGCTCTGTATAAAAGGGTTTTAATACTGTTACATTTGAATGCAAGAGGTATATGGCTGAAGAAAAAAAACCTCGCTGCTCCTCTTTTCAGTTATTTACAAATTCAATTGTAACGGCTGTGATGCCGTTTATGTTGGTAGTACTTCACGCCAACTCATTGTAAGAATAGATGAGCATAGAGGGATTTCCACACGCACCAACCTTCTACTCAATTCCCCTTCACACATTTGTGAAGTTCATAAAGTCGATTGATTTTTTTTTTTTCAAAATGATTTTACCTTGTAGTTAAACTATTTTTTCATTAGATATTTTTGAGTTAAATAAAAACTGAAACAATACCATAGACTAAATGTACGGCCGGGCGGCGTGAATGCATGGCAGACCGCTCGCTGAAGCGCTCTCTCCAAATGCACGCTGCGCGCGAGCGGTGCCGTGTAACAACAATTTAATATTCATTTATTCATACGCATCACCATTTCTCCCATGGCTGCAAGGGGGTGTTGGTGAATGATACTTATTTAAAAATATCATCACCATTCATATATATATTATATATATTATTATATATATATATTATATATTATATATATATATATATATATATATATATATTATATATATATATATATAATATATATATATATATTATATATAAATATAAATAATATTTTAGGGAAGTCAAAGCACTCTCAGGTTAGGCCCACGTAAGGCTTACTATTAGGAGAAATTGTTTGGCCAGCAATGAACCCTGAGAGATTACGATAGATTGAACTAAGGTTTTTTTAAAATGTTTACAAAATTTTGAATATTCTTTGTCGTAAAGGTCATTTATTCGGTTTAGAGACTTTCTTGCTTTTGTAATATGTTTTTTTTTGGGCAACAACGAAAGTTTGTTTTGAAAAAAAACGAGGCACTTGAAAAATTAAGAGTCAATTGAGTAAAACGTGAGATGATATAGCTCCGATCTTTTGTAGCATTATGCTATCCAAATATATATTAAACTTCATAAGATCAAGATTCCGTAAAGTATTTTCATTTTGTAAAATTTAACATTAGTTCTAGTTAGGCCAAAGTATTTATTGCCCTAATAATGATAGAGGAATTGTTCTGAGAAAGCTTATGTTAAGGTTCTTTCCTAACCCATTATATTCTGATTTAGCGGGACTAGTTGTTAGGTATATTCTATCTATTCTGTTTAATTCTAAATACTCTTGCTTTAAAATCCTTATCCTTACTTTAAGTTTTAGACAATATCGCTGGACGGCATTTCCTATATATGTAGGCCAAAACTAGTAACTAGGAACTACCTTTATTTTACTAAAATTTAAGCCTTCAATAAAAAATGCATCCCTGTTGTATTTGGAAAACAGTGTGTTTTAAAGATATTTTGAATTAATTTAATTGGTAAGTTACATTGTTTTTGTTGAGAATTTTTTAAATTTTTAGGCCAGACATCTCATATTTTGAATAGAGCAGTTCATCAACTGGCTGTAATTGCCACATTTCAGAATTACTTTAGAGAATTCTATTACTACGTAGATATCTAGGTTAGTGTTTAGGGCATACGACATGCGACGTACATGTAGCGCTAGGTTAAGGCCTCGGCATCTAGATCCATATTATGTTATGGTTATATAATAATTTGTTAATTATACACAAACTTATATATAACCATAACATATATGGATCTTAGATGCCGTAGGCCTTAACCTAGCCTACATGTATCGTCGATGTCGTAGCCCTAAACCTAACCTAGATTGATCTACGTAGTAATAGAATTTACTCTAAAGTAAATTCTGAAATGTGCAATTACAGCAGTTGAGTGAACTGCTCTATCCAAATATGAGGATGTCTGGCCTAATAATTTAAAAATCTCAACAAAAAACAATTGTAACTTACCATTAAATTAATTCAAAATATCTTTAAACACACTGTTTTCCAAGATTTTTCACTTCAAGGGATGCATTTTTTATTGAAGGCTTAATTTTAGTAAAATAAAGGTAGTTGCGAGTTCATAGTTTTGGCCTACATATAGAATGCCGTCCAGCGAGTATTGTTCTAAAACTTAAAGTAAGGTATAAGGATTTAAAGGCAAGAGGTATTAGAATTAAACAGAATAGATAGAATATACCTAACAACTAGTCCCGCTAAATCAGAATATAATGGGTTAGGACCAGCTTGGAAAAGAAACCTTAACCTAAGCTGTCTCAGAATAATTCCTCTATAAGGCAATAAATACTTTGGCCTAACTAGAACTAATGTTAAATTTACAAATGAAATACTTTACGGAATCTTGATCTTATGAAGTTTAATATATAGTTGGATAGCATAATGCTACATAAAAGATCGGAGCTATATCATCTCACGTTTTACTCAATTGACTCTTAATTTTCAAGTGCCTCGTTTTTTTTCAAAACAAACTTTCGTTGTTGCCAAACAAAAACATATTTACAAAGCCAAGAAAGTCTCTAAACCATAGTGTAAAATAGTGGGACAAGAAATATTCAGAAATTTTTGTAAACATTTTAAAAAAAACCTTAGTTCAATCTATAGCAAATAGTAAGGTTTAATACAGGGATAAAATATTTCTAATAGTAGCCTTAAACGTGGGCCTAACCTAGATGCTTTGACTTCCCTTAAAATATTATTTATATTTATATATATATATATAATATAATATATAATATATATAATATAATATATATAAAATATATATATATATATATATATATATATATATATATATATATATATATATATATATATATATATATATATATATATATATATATATATATATATGAATGCGTATGATATATTTTTAAATAAGTATCATTCACCACACCCCCTGCAGCCATGGAGAAATGGTGATGCGTATGAATAAATGAATATTAAATTGTTTGTTACACGGCACCGCTCGCCCGCAGCGCGCATATTTGGAGCGAGCGCTCAGCGAGCGGTCTGCCATGCATTCACGCCGCCCGGCCGTTACATTTATGTGTATTGTTTCAGTTTTTATTTAACTCAAAAATATCTAATGAAAAATAGTTCTAACTAAAAAATTTCATTTTTGAAGAAAAAAAAATCATCGATCTTTATGAACTTCACAAATGTGTGAAGGGCGAAAAATTGAGTAAATATGGTGCGTGTGAAATCCCTCTATGCCTTCATCTATTACTTACAAATGCAGTTGGCGTGGATAGCTTTAACTACCAAAACATAAACGGCCCATCCACAGCCGTTACAATTGAATTGTAAATAACTGAAAAGAGGAGCAGCGAGGTTATTTTTTCTTTCACCATATTTACCTCTTGCCATTCAAATGTAAACAGTATTTAAAACCCTTTTTATACAAGCCTTGCATTTATTTTCGTTCCTCTGTATAGTTTGCCTGCCCACAAAAAATCAATTTTATGTCAAATGTTTTCGCCTATCAAACCTCTTCCCTCTCTTCATTACAACAAATTTATTAACAAACTCCTAAATGCTGAATTGGCCCCTCCCCCCCATTACTTTCTCAACCCCTAAACTAAAATTAAATATTCCCCTACCTTATTATGAACATATTACATTAAATTACGTAAGGACCTTGCCCACGTTTTAATTAATAGTTTCCCACAATTAAACATCAACCTGATTTTCAATTCCTAATTTAAAAATTAAATTCTTCAAATTCTAAATGTGAAAATCAATAAAAAGAAAAATATAAAACTAAACCTAGTCGCTTCCAGCTAAGATTTTCCTTGTTAATGTATGTCTTACAAAATTAATCAACTTTATATCAGAAGCCATTGCATCATAACGTTTTAATTATAGTTGGTTATAAGTACTTTCAAGGAAAAGAAGGAAGATAAGAATAATAGATGAGCAGAATAAGAGGGTATATAATATATAAACTCTATCATTATTGAAGTATAATATATACTTCAATATAACCGTTGCTCGCATGTACGTTGCTTTAGTGAAAGCGAGAGAGTGTGTGCCACAAGGATGAGTCTCTGAGAGGACACCTTGGTTAACACACCTCATTCATTTTTAATACAAGGAAAAATGTTATCACACAGTTGTGCATATGTCGTATAACTACTTAGCTAATATAGTATATGCAAACAAGACGTTTGCTGACTTTCATACTAAGTAAGTTAAGTCACTGGGCAAATAGTATACAATCTATGAGCGAACAATCGGCAGCATTCGAACATCTTCCTATGCGTTCTCGTGAAATGATACAGAACACGAACTCTCACCAATCCAAAGGAGGGAAATTATAAATCTAATTAATAAGATTGCGGGAAATATGTGGAATAGAGGACTCTGCCAAATGTCCAACTGACTAAGACCTGGAACTCATAGAGCCAAGAACACCATAAGCGATTAAGAAAACGCGTTGTTATATGAGTGTTCTATTAGAATTCAAGTATTGGGCGCTCATCACTACTTCTGAAATGTGCCACTTTTTTACAAATAATAACTAATACAAAATTAAATATTCTTCTTAAAATAATAAAAGAATATCTAGTTATAACATAAATCCAAAAAATATAAATATTCTTGGAAAATATCAATTCCACACTAATTTCCATACTTTTACACCAAACTTATCTATGTGAGTAGAGGTTAATTTATCTAAAATCATCTCCAACTAAAATCGCCACCTAACACTTCAATATTGTTAATAATAATAAAAATATTTAAATGAATAAATCACAAAGAGAGAAATAAAACAAATCCAAGAAAATACAATCATACCAATTTACAAATAATCAGCATAAATGTCAGTTACTATTCTTACTATTTAGCCGGTTATAATAATAATCTAGTATCATCAGCTATCTGTATTATGCTAATAAATATTAAGCGTGTTGTTAATAATTAATAATCACCATAATACCTTAAAGATTATAAACGTAAATGCTCTATGAGCATATCCATAGTAACCTAGTAAAGATATATTTTGACCATAATCAATCTATGTGAATAAATACTATTAATAAGGTAGTTATTAACTGAAGGCTCTGATATGGATCATGAGTCTATGTAATTCTAGTTTGGTCGCATATTAATTAATTTAAATAATTATTAACTAATATTTGACTTAAAAAGATCTAAAATTTATACACCACGGCGCCAGACAATCACCACAACACACTACAAAATAAATAAATGAGAACCTCTACAAAGTACCAAGAATTGCACGAATATTTTTGTGAAAATTTAATCAAATACACAATTATCCAGTTGTTTAGATCCTTATGGATATTTGGATCTGATCTAATATCCCCTAATCTATAAAAGTAATTCAAAACTTGAGCTAATTGTTTATGTAATGTTTATGGTTTAAATATAATGACAACCTAAGTATATAATATTATGACAACACAAGAGCTCTGACCCAGCGAGTACTTCTGAATTATATCATACAAGCCTTCAATTGATCAGAGCGTCGAGTCTAAATTTTAAAGAGTGAAAAATAGGTAGAGTAGTGACAAATGGGCTAAAGAACTTTTATAAGGCAAAATAATGTGCAAATAAATCTGTAAAGAAAAGGTGAAATTAGGTATAATTAAATTATATCTTGCTCCCTCCTAACAATAACGAGTTAGTGTGTGGTGCATGCGCGTTAAGCTCGTTAATGAAATCAAGATTTGCTAACACAAGAAAATAAGACCTAAATTTTGCAATCCCAAAAGAGAATGAAGAATGTTAGAGATTTGGTGGCTGAAAAGCTCCTAGTTAATAAGAGTATTGAGAGAGTAAAGTTAAAACTACTTAACAAGTCCAGACATTGTGTCTGCCACGTCTCATAAGTCACCGAAAATATAACAAGTAAACCAGCTATGATATTGGAAAAAGCTACTGAGTAAATGAAGGGTAAATAAAATATACTAACCACAAAGTTACCCTCGATAGTACAGTCACTCTTTATTGCGTAATCCTCAAAGTATTATTATAATAATAAAGTGTACAGGTTTACCTTTAAGCAACGTAAACGCTAAAAATAATGACAAAAGTGATACCTATTAATTATATAAAATTAATTTTGATATCTATAATGTGAGCTAATAAAAACAATTAAATAGTCATTTAAATGTCAAGTTCACCCCCCACACTCACTAACTCACAATGTTAATTGTGAAGACCTATTCTGAAATACCATACACGACAACATTCAATGCTAAAATATGTATACATACATTAATCGCCAATTCTGACAGAAATTAATTGTAATCTTGTCTGAGTCAAAGACGTAGCTATAAATAAATAAATACAGCTTCACCACACCTACAACACTAGCTATAACTCTCAGTAGCCAGTTAATGGTAGTTACCTGGTGTCTCCAATTATTCTGGCCTCCAGTAACCTTTCTAAGTAGAAGACTTAATAAGTATTAGCATGACAAACGAAGATGTCTAATACGAAGTGACCCCACTCTAAACAACATATGGAACTAGTATCGTTACTTGAGCGTTTTAAGATCTGGCTCGACGCCAGATGGAGTGAGAACTAAGCTGATCTAAAATTTGATAGTAGATTCGAGGTTCTACATGTTTCATTTTTATCCACAAACATGTTCAACACGAGAGGGACGCGTTACGCCTGCATCTCATACCCTGTAGAAAGAGGATTTGAGTTCGGGGTCTGCAGGCTGTGCAGAGGTGGGCCTGTGGCATTGTCTAGGTAACCCCGCGACACCCAAAGACCAAAAGAGCGGGGTTCCGGAGACCATCCCGGAAGGGAGGATTAGTCCCCCCCGTAGTCCACCTAGAGCCCGAGAGACCCCGACTGGACATCGGGGCGGAATACCCGTGGGTATTCGTTAGTGATATGCCCCCAAAAAACGATAGACCAGAGGAAAACTCTTTTCTCACACAGAAAAAAATGAGTAGATAGCTTTTGCTTGGAGCACATGTTAAATTCGCAAAAACAAATCTCATTCGTCTTATTCTATATAAAAAGGAATCCCATCCCAAAAGTGAATTGTAACATATTACACTACCAGAAATCTCTAAATATGTGAAATTTTAACCGAAAGACGTAATCCTTCTTTGTGAAGTCACTATAAAGTTAAATGAGATAACTATTTAGGTCTACTACGTAATGTACAGTATATATATAACCTAATTTACCGTATAATTTTGCAAAATCTACCAATGAGCTACTCATATTATTAATTTTTTGTATATTAAATATACTATAATATATAATAACTATGCTTATACGATATTATCCAATATCGATTCCCATTTATCGAGTATAACCAAAAAGTATCGAATTTTCGATTTAAAAACGAACCCCAATATCCGAAATATGCCCTCCGTTAATACCCAGCATAACCTGCCGTACCGGCACCAATGTATTGAAAAATGCTTCACATATTTGATACCCATCTTACTAATAAATAGCCAGTGTAATTTAAACGCAAATGTAACTTACAGATAAGGAAGAACTTATAATACTATAGCAATGTTTGTAACCACGTTAAAGGTTAAACCAACTTATTATATCATCTAACCCTCTAAAGGTTAAATGTTCTATACCTTATTAAATTAAATTAATAATAAATTAATTCATGTATTTATAGTGAAGTGATAATACTAGTGAAACCCTTAGAAGAGTCATAAGTGTTTTTAAATTTATTATCTTATTTACAATTGTAACTATAATAGTAACATAATAATGTCAGTGGCTTTGTAAATTGCAGTTCACCTTTCAGTAAACGTTAAACTTAATAAATAATTTATTATTTAATATAATATTAATTATAAACTAAACGCTTACATAATGAACTAAACACAAATACTACAACGCGCTAGAGAAGAGAAAGGGAAGGAGGAGAAGAGAGTAGTAAAAGAGCGAGTAGCTAGCACGCATACTCACATCAAATACCCAACCAACAAGAGCACATCACACAACTAACACACAACAATATGACAAGTAATACTAAAGACACTAGACAAGTTAAGTTCACAAACCACTACACTTACACTATCACATATCACACACACCACACACCACGCACTCGTCGATATATAATAGTCACTCGTTACAGTACCAGTCGACAGTGATTTTATTCACACTGTATAGTTACACACACACACACTTACTCACCCGCTAGGCTTTACTATTACGACAGTACTCACCACAACAGACACACTATATCTCACTCATCAACTATCTACCTGTCTAACTATTTTGAAATCAAACACATATCACACCACCCTTAGATACATTACACCCTAGCTGCACACCTTACACCACGCTAAAACACCCACATGACACTTATGTCAACACACGCACGCCGGGCTAGGCTAATTATAACACACACACACAACAACACAACCACACTAACACCTACCTTCACATAGTCTATATAACAACATAACAATCCACACGACATACCTCTCAACAAACCTTTATTTGATACATCTATCACCAAAAAATACAACCACGACCCAAATAAGCACTTATCTGACTAATAACAGCTCAACTACATCATACTACCACACATTACATTCAATCATTCGTAACCAAATCAAATATACACACAAGACAACAACAAAAATTAACATTATACAGCTATTCTATATATCCTTATATATGCCTTATGTAATAAAACACACCACACACCGAGTCTACCCCCTCATCCAACTCCAAACCCTACAGGGATTAGTATGCCTTTTTTTTCTGGTGGTTATACATCGTACACTCGTATGCTGTACGCTATCTTGACACCATTACCCACTTTATTAAACATACCACCACCTGATCCCCTTATTACACTACCTTCTAACGCCAGTAAATCCCAGTAATATTACAATATAGGATCCTTACGATAAGCAACAAACATGTCAGTCGTAATCGCTTTTGTATTTCACATCTGCGCATTCACTGCACCATAACTTACTCTTTTTATCTACATCTAATTCCATCATGCTTTATAACTGACTTTTCCACTCGCATCAAGTTATTCAAACATTACATACCTTACACAGACAGAATTCAAGAATGAAAATTAACGCAAGAGCGGAACCCTGCACACAGCTAAGTGGATTTTATGTTATATAGAGTCTCTTTGTTTCTACCTGTAATCTATGACTCATCTTAACTTCCATATGTACATATAATGCTATTACACTCATGAGCCTAATTACTCGCTTTAACTATACATAATGTATTTACTGAGCTTTAACGTCATGCGTTTAAGCTCCGCGTTTTTAATCTATACATTGTTTTTTAACGCTTATCATAACTCTCATAATTTGTTTTAACTGCTATAACGATCTAATCATTTGAAAATCTAAATTTACACCCGAATTAGTGTCGTGGTATAATTCAATACACCGGTTCTTTCAGAACCCTAGGCAGACTAAGCAGAGATAGTGTATGGGTTATGCTTTTTGTTTTTCCACACTGGGTGTGTGATACTCAATATGTATTCTACTGCGTGTTAACAATCATGTGTTACTGCTTGATACTCATATTGTGTTTACCTGATTTAACTCGTTACTTGCTTCATAACTGCATATGTTTACTGCTATAGTAAAAATCTAAAGTTATAATTTAAATAACAATATGTTTTCTTCTTTATATTTGTTATTTGTTTAAAACACCTTATTAAATCTTATTTTATTTTATTTCTATAAATGTTTTAAATTTATGTAAACAATCTCTCTAGATGCATTTAAATTATTTATATATTTTTTTTATATTTAATATAGGTTAATTTATAAAAAGTATAATCCTACTCTTATATATATACTGAAAGAGAAAAAAATATAGCTAAATTAAGTAAATTTTTATTAAATCTTGAAAATCACACCACACACACACGCAACCACATCCTCGTCACCTACACACTACACACAACCACTAACACACATCATCACACTAACTATCAACAGTACACACTTACACACTACACACGTTACAATAAGACATTACTACATCATACACCTACATCAATACATCACACATCTAATAATTACACACACAATGCGCTACTAGTACGCGCACCCATAGTATATAACATATCAAATACATTGTTTTAGTGCAATGACCACACTGTCATTATATTTATACTGTAAAACTAATATATCATGACACTCACGATATAGATTTATGTAATACGTACATTTATATTACTAATTCAATCAGAAATGAAATTATGCTCAAAGTCTCTCAAACCGTGAAATATAATAAAATTCAGATCAAGTTTATCTTTGAACAAGAGAAATTGGATTATTAACTTTATATACTTTAAGTTTTCTATATTATAATAATAGATGTACACAGAGAAAATCACAGTAGTGTCTTGTTATATATAATCACTGTTATATTGTTATACATACATATTTGTACTGAGAAGATTATATATAAGAAACATTATAACATTTTTAAACTAGCATCATTAGAGTCAGTGTGTAAAACGAGTAAGATACAATAGCGGTAGTTGCTTATGCAGACAAAGGATGTATTGGGATATAGTTATGTTCTCACACTGTTTTATGTTTATATTTACTATCATTAAATTTATTTATAGACATTATGTTTTCTTTTATATTTCTACTATTATGATTATATAATTTGTGAGTGTTATATAATTATTCTTATATATAGTAATCCACTGTGATGTATTATGTGAGTGTATTAAGTTCACACTCATAATATATCGATTATTTTTTTGATATTTTTAGGTTAAATTTTTTATTATTATTATTATATTAGAATATAAGTAGAAATAATAAGATGCACCACACCCTAACTAAATCCAATATACACATATCATAAAATACTTATTTAAAATATATACTAATATTAATACATATATTTAAATACTACTATATATCATACTACATCATAATATCACATACAAATAACAACAATACTCAAATATATAAAACCATATAACACTAACTATATACTAATACATCCCGCTATTATATCACCGATAAATAGGTTATATCATATTATATATATTATATATATATATAATTTATATATATTAATTCATTTTCCATATACTAACACACTCACTCACCATACAAATTCTCACTCACGTTAGAGTACTTATAACTATATATAAAAAAATCAATACATCGTATACACGTTTTTAAGACACTCGGATGTATTTTCATTTTCTTAATATCTAGATTTAAATATTAATCTGCAAGATGTCAGTGTGCATAACCATCTAATCCCTAATGACGAGGTCTGAGGGAACATTTTCATATACTTTGCACGCTACTAACTATCTTTTCACACAACACTCCTTACCTCACATGATTCTGTTATGCTGGATAGGATTCATTAACTCGGCTGTAAAATCTTGCTCATTATTATTCAGGGATGTAATCAAGGAAGGATGAAGCACCGCAGAGCTTTTCGTCTCATCAACTCTCACACTCTCCATGAATCTCTACGCATTGTACTAAAGTGTATTAATGTTCTCGATCGACTCTCTCACTTATTAATGCTTACTAGTTAAACACTATAAACTTGTACTAAGACCACGATAACCTCACCGCACTTTTCACACGACTACTAGTTACTCTTTTTACCTATACTCCTATCTCGAATTTAAATATTTTTTCTAATTTCCCATCACTCACGACTCACATACTCCACGACTCTAATAGTATTTTATGTATTTCTTGTTCTATAATAAATCCACCTTTATAATGGGATTCTCCATCGAAATCTTTGAGACAATATAATTTCAACCCTTCAACTTTAAGGAAATTCTACTACACTCTCACACATAATGCTACCTAAGAACAAACCTTCTATCTTAGAACCATCCCGACTTCCAATATCTTCTTACCCTTAAACCTCCGTCACCATGCTACCTATGACACTCTAATATGGTTTGCCATATATCGTTTATCCTTATTTACATATCCTAGATCTTAACTACCTTAATTTTATAACCTCTTGGGCTTTGCTGAAATACCGATGGTGTCTTTCAGGATTCTCTAAGGATGTTGAGTTCATTCTAATCAGTCTACTATGAATGATCTCATCTGTACAGCAAATACAGCCTAAGGTGGTACTCAGCTTTATAGTCAATTACTACTTTACCAGTTTTCCATCTTCAGTTAACAGTATCTATGGCATTCGTAATACTTCAATCGATACTCAGAGTAGCTCAGCTTATCTAAATTAGCAGCTTTGTGATTAATATAGGACAAAATTATAGTTAAACATAATCACCAGTCTACTTCGTATTCACCGCAATACATTCTATCCTGAACCCTCTACTAGAAACTCGCCTACCCCTATATCCGCTGCAACAGTTTTGAGATAATCTATTCATGCAATCCCTTCACTCAATTTTCTCTCACATGCTTCAAGCACTGCTCATCAATTATATCTGAATTTCCTGTATCTTTTAATAGACTTTAATAACCGATAGGTATCTAGTGAGTATACGTTCAATGAGTAAAAAATACTATATTGAAACCCATCATTATAAGAACTGTATATTTAATCTTTCAGTTAAATCTAACTGTCAAACCACATATTCGAGGTGTAATGGGCATTATATGGGTGATTCGCGTAGGAATTTTCGAACGGGCGCAGATCTTATATGTAGAAGTATAAAGCTCTTTCCACCCCTCCATATATTAAAATATTCAATTTCAACTCTTTCTTCTCACAATGTTTAGAAACTTTGCCAGCGCAACTTATGTAAACCTCTCCAAACTAGTTTGGTATATGCTTCATAGTTGAAGAGATTACTTATCAGACGTTCCGCTTGCGCTTCCATGATCTAGATAATCACGACATAATGATTAGAACGTCAGATCATATATATATATCATATTATACTATATAATATATTTTTCGTATATATAATAAATAATATATACTTTCAGGTACATATTAAATTCAAATAATAATATATTAATTATAATAACTACTAAATTATATATATCGTATAAGTAAACTTTATAATAGCCATAAGGTATATATAATATTATCATGATTAATGATCACGTAATAATAATTATATGGATACCATCATTAACTCTGCAGCACGTAGGTCGCTTTCACGGTCTCGCCGTGTATTGATATACAATATATTTATATAAGTATATTTAATATATATACGAAGTACTTATTAATTATATTATTTATATGTATATTATATTATAAATACTATATTAAAGAATTTAATAAATATACTTATTATATAGTCTATTTACTCAGTATTTATAATTAGTACTATTATTTTAATAATATTATTTATAATATACTCATCCGCCCGAGACGTTGAAAGCCGCCAACGGCTCAAGTTAAATGGAGTAGTTAATATAATAACTTAGAATCTAGTATATAATGATATAGTTAATAATATATTAAAATATATATATATATCATAATATATATATTAAATATTAATATACTTATATATAGATAGTAATATAGTATTAGTATATATATATATAATGGGTAGTATATATATAGTGATATATTATATAAACTTATATGCTATATATCTTAATAGTTCACTGTGAGTTATAAATCATTACCACCACCACTGCACGCCTTTGTATAGTTTATATTAGTTATGCTTTAACTACCCGTATGTCAGCTATGTTGCAACATGGAGTCGGGGCAAAAGGACGAAAGGCGTAACGGGTTGCAATAAAGATCTACATCTCAAACAGTAAGAGAAAGAAGAACACTCATATATAGTCTTTATGCAGGTAAAGCTATAACTGCTAACTAGTTATCAGTCTAGCCAAAGGTCTCCAAACATTTCGAAAAGAAAAGAAGTAAGAATAATTTTAAGACACGTATGAAGAAGGATCTGCCACATAATAACAACACTAATAAACGTGTTCGAGTATATAGATAAATTCCGTACCCTGAACAATCGCTAAATATATAGGCCTGATATCATATCTTCAAAGAATATATTCTCTGGCAGTCAAGGTGATGAGTTTATATAACGTGAAACAAGAAGTATATTGAGATGAATACAATTATAGCATAACCACAGATACACGAAGTGAGGTTTAATTATATACTTTTTAGCTTATTTGTACGAATATACTCTAATGTATAGAGATACTTGTAGGTTAAAAGGCGTTAAATATGTATAAAAATAATCAAGATACAGTGGAACGGCCTGCAGTGCAGAGAAGATATAAGGATGTGTATTTAGATATACAATAATCTGATTTGAACGGATAGGCCGATGGATTGCGAATCTAATAGGTAGTAGTACACAAAGTTTCAGAGGGAAAATTTATTAGCTAGAACTCAACACACAAGCTTACCTAGCAACACACACCAGACATATCCACTTATTAAAACAATAACTTTTCACACCTACACATAACCAAAGCTGCCTATCGATAGAAAGAAGAATACACGTACGTAACGCATATAAAGAACAACTGAACATACGAATTTACTTCTAACTAAGAATGACACTACTTTTAAGTATACTCTGATTATTACCCGCATGCACCTAAGCTAATTACTACACCAAAAATATCTTTTCAATAGACACCTAATCAAATGAACAATCTCCTTAGCAAATGTGCTGAAGACACCAATTCGGTGATTCAGCAAAGCCAATGAGTGATAAAATTTAAAGAATAAAAAAGAGGAGTAAAGGTAAACGATTATGTGAATGAGTGTCTAGAGCTGGTGGACAGATATATAGAAGGAAGGATATGAGAAGCGTGAGGATCAATAGATAATGTTATTTCAAGGTAAGATATAGTTAAAGGATATATCTTAGTATGAAGGGTTGAAAATTTATAAAATCTCAAGAATTTTAGTATGAAGAATCCATTAAATTATAGTCATTTTTATAAACAAAGAAATACAAATACATTATAAACTTATTCCGGATCCTTGCAAATGGAATTGTAGTGTAAATAACAATGAAAAAATATTAGATTCTTCAACAATAAACATATGTAGTGTATAAACGTGAAAATATGTGAAATGTTTAATGGTATCCTTAGGTTTTACCTAAAAAGTGTTAATATTGTCAATATAATAAAAAAGCAGTGATGATCATCTGAGAACCGAATTATCTTAAGTACATGTGAATGCGAATATGAGTGATAAAGTATCGACTGCACTCTAACCTCACGCCGTCATATCATCTCAAATATGGATATCTTAAAATACCTAGATGAATAGATGTCTCAGATTATACATCCCGACAAGTTACAAGTTGACACTCTATCAGAGCCATAAACGCCCAGAAATAAATCTTAGTGAGCGGCGGTTATGAAAACTGATGCCATGATCAAAAATGATAGACGAACTATATAGAAAGACACCTCTCAGAAGAACATCAGAGAATTTAAGACCAAGGAAGATCTGATAAAAAACTGCAGATTAAGATTATAACTATTTTTAAAAATAAAAACACATCCGATTTCAAAACGTTTAAGCGTGCGATATTCTAAGGACTACAGCATACCCCTTATGTATATATATAATAGATATATAGATTAGTTCAATATAGTATTATATAGTATTATATATATATACTACTGCACTATATAGATTTATATATAAATATAATAGTATAAAATTATTATATAATATATAAAATAATATGGTATATACTATTCAACAGCAGTATATAATAATATATATATAATATATATATATATATAATATATATATATATATTATATATTATATATATATATATATATTATATATATATATATATATAATAATATAAATATATATATATATATATAATTATATATATTAATTATTATTAATAATATTTAAATATATATTATATAATATATAGAAATTATATAATATATTATAATTATAAAATTTAGATTAGATACATAAGTATAAATAGTAATATATCACACTTTCACAGGTAAGGATGAATATATGATTAGGAATTAACTTTTAATTAATAAGAAAACTATAAATTACATCGCAATAAATAGTACTAACACCTATTAATTCATAATAAAAAGATAATAAAAATAATAATAATAAATTAAAAATGTGAATAAAAAATATAAAAGAAAACATTATGTTAATAAATATATTGAAGTGAAAGCAGTAAAACAGTAAAAACTAATCCCCTATAATCCCTTTGTTGCTAGCAACACCGCTATTGATTTACTGTTTTACAGTCTTAGGTCTGGAGGGGGGATATTTTTATCATCATTTCGTCCCCAGGTAGTAAATAAAGATTATATAAGAGAAAGTGCTTTTATTCTTTTAAATTACAATTTTTAATTAAAAAAAGTATTAACAGTTAATAATAAATTCTTTGTTCAAAAGATAATGATGGATTTATTATAGAAGTTTTAAGAACTTTGAAATAATTTTAGTATAATTGAATTAGTAAATAAATGTTACGTATTTAATTAAAACATAAAATTTTAATAAATTATACGTTATGTTCATACAACAGAACTTATTTTGGATATGTTTAACAGCGATGCCAAGGGAAATTGTGTGTGTGTGGGTGTGTGTGTGTGTGCTGGTGTGTGTGTGCTGTAGGGTATGTTATTTGTCTATGTAGTGTGTGTAGGTGTAGGTGTGTGTGTAAGTGTGGTGTGTGTGTGTGTGTGTTGTGTGTGTGTGTGTGTGTGTGTGGATTTGTGCGTGTTGGTATGTGTGTTCTAAATAATAGTTATACAATAGCATGAATAAAAATAACACTAAGTATAATAATAAAAATAAATCAATAAAAATAATAAAAATAATAATAAAAATAAATAAAATAATAAAAAATAAATAAAAAGTATTAAAACAAAATTAAAAAATATAAAAGAACAACATAATGTTAATAAATGATATGAGTTAAAGCAGTAAAACATATGCATACTAATCCCCTAGGTAACATGAAGTTAAAGCAGTTAAAACATATGAGTTAAACAGTAAAACATGGTTAAAGCAGTAAAACATATGAGGTAAAGCCAGTAAAACAGTAAAAACAAAAGCATACTAATCCCGCCTTGTTGCTAGGTCACACCTCTATTGATTTTACTGATTTACTGCTTTAAGGTATGTAATGTTAATAAATATATGAGTTAAAGCAGTAAAACATATGAGGTTAAGCAGTAAAACATGAGTTAAAGCAGTTAAAGCAGTAAAAAGCAATAAAACATATAAGTTAAAGCAGTAAAAACATGAGTTTAAAGCAGTAAAAACATATGAGTTAAAGCAGTAAAACAGTAAAAACAAAAGCATACAATCCCCTAGGTGTTAGGTAATAACCCGTGGAGTGATTGGTTTGTAACTGATTTACTGCTTTAAGGTATGTAATGTTGATTTAAAATATAGAGCCGAGAGCTAAAAAAGCTAGTTAAAAACATACTGCAGAGACTAAAGTCCTCATAAAGACACTGACCGTAGAGCAGCGTTAAAGCAGTAAAAACAAAAGCCAATACTAATCACCCTGTTGCCACTATCACCCTATTGATTCACGTGCATTTATGAGCTTTAAGATAATGGTAATTTAATAAATAGTGAGTATAAAAGCAGTAAAGACGATACTGAACGTAAATAACCATGTGAGTAAAAAACACAAAAGAAAGTGCATAGACGTAATCCCTTGAGTGGCTGAGGGTAGCAGTAGAGGGTAAGAATGAGGATGGTGCTGAAAAGCGATAGTGATAAATGTACATCACTTAATGTGTGTTTGTGTGGTGTGTGTAAGGCTGTAAAGATGGCGAAGAGCGTAAAGTGCCTATGGGATGTAAGGGTGTAAGTGTGTGTGTTAATATAAAAAATTCCTAAGTGTTATGTGCTTTGTGTAGATTGTAAAAAGACCTAAGTGCGGTGTCGACCCTATGTCCAAAAGCTGTGGTGTGTGTGTCACGGTGAACTATTGAAAGAAGTGTGTGCCCCCGAGTGCTGTGCCGTGATTGGATGTGTGATGTTTTGTGGTATAAAATAGCCTAGCGGGCGTGCGTGTGTGCGATAAAGAGGTGTCATAAAGTGGATGTAAAGGCGTGCTCAGTACTGTAAGGTGCTGAAGCTAAGGGTGATAATGTAATCTCAGGTGAGGGCGAGTATAAATGTGTTGAGTAATAATGTGCCAGGTGTAGGTGTGAGTGTAAGTGTCCTCTTTGTGGTGTAAAAGTGTGTAATAAGTAGCCTAAAGCGGGGTGTTGTGCTCGCTGTGTTGTTAATAATATATATAAGTACGGTGAGTAAAGGTGTGTGTCGTGTGGTGTGTTTGTGAGAGAGGAAAAAAAAAAACGATTTACGCTTATCATAGTTCTAAAAACGAACTCTCCGAGTTTCTTCTGAGGCACTACCACACCTAAGCAACCATGATCGTGTGTATGTGTGTGTAAGATAATGTGTATATGTATGTAAAATGATGTGTGGGATGTATAGATGATGAAAATAAGCGGTGTTAAACTTCTCTCTCTCCTAACATCTACCATTTCTTCTTTCTCTCTCTCTCTGCTCTCTCTCTCTACTCTTTCTCTTCTCGCCCTCTCTCTCTCACTCTCTCTACTCTTCTTTCTCTCTCATCTCTCTCTCTCTCTCCTCGTCTTTTCTCATCATCCGCGTGTAAACAAAAATTGATATTTGGTAATATCGATATATAGTATATATATATATATATAGTATATATAATATATATATATATATATATATATATTAGTATATTATATATATATATAGCTATATATATATATATAAGAAGTAAACCATATATATAGTATAATGCCAAATTGATATAAAATTTCAGATTTAAATTTGGTAAAAAGTAGGAAATAGCTATTCACAGACATTTTGTTGATACCCCGAAAGATGTAGTTAGATCTTATGGATATAAGTTTAATGCTAAATGTATGTAATATTTAAAGAGGCATTCGAGGTGACGGAGCCCTCAAATCTGTTAACCCTAAACACTTTCCTAAAAGAGGCTACGGGCTTCAGAGAGTTGCGCAGTTTGTCAGTGAGCATGAGCAGTCAGCTTATTTTAAATTCCCGTAAGAGTTTAATATTATTCCTGCGGGTGGATGATTCGCATCCAAGAAGATATAAGGTGTTCTGTGCGTTTGCATGATTCATATAAAAATGTATATGCGCAAACCGTCTGTGCCAAAGGTGATATTACAAATGGCTAAGTATATAAAAGATGACAAAGAGTTTGTGACCCATTCCTTATAGAGGGAAGATACCAAAGGGGTTCTCAGTGATAACACTGTGAAACCTTACTCAAGTAAGACAAACCCCTAAGAAGCAAACTAGGTTACAATAAATTGACGACCTACTCAATAACCCTATAGAAATTATTAATCTTATTATTATAACTAATTCAACTTTATATAGAAGTAAATAAATTAAATATAAAATAAATGAAATATTATAGGATAATAAAATAAGTAAATATTAATAAACGAGATATGGCGGTTTTTCAAGATTATCTTAATATAATAAGTAAAAGTAATAATAATGTAAATATATAGGTAATTATATATATTATAGTAATGAAAAGTTTTAAAAAATATCGTTTTTGGAATTGGAAACAAAGCAAAACTTAGTAATTTATAAAAGAAATGAATAGTTCAAGTAAGAGTATATTTTATTACGATTTAATTATATAGCTATATAGATATATATATATAATATATAATATGTAATATAATAAAATATTAAGTTCAGATGTGCCATATATATATATATATAGCTAGGTGAGTATAATAATAATAGCTATAATTCATATAATTATTATGTATAAATAAGAATCACGTATCTCAGTAAATGATAATATATATAAGATTAGGATAATATATATTAATATATAGAATATATATATAGTTATATATATATATATATATATATAATATATGTTATTGTTATAGTAATTAGGGTGATTGTATAGAAACATAGCACTATATAGATAGCAGGGTTGGGGGAAATTATTTTTTATTTTTTTAGAAATAAAGAAAAAAATCAAATTTGATTTTTTTTGAATTTTTTGATTTTTTCAAGAATTCGTGAACGTCCCAAACCGCCGAAATATAATAAGTAAAATAAAAATGATATATGAAAATTTTTAATAATAGAATAAATAATTAAACACAAGTATATATATAATAAATAATATAGGCATATATATATATAACCCGGAAAACTCTATATATATATTACCAGTAAATAATATATATAATTAAATTAAACTAATAGCTAAAGTATAAAGTACTAATATAGAATCGTACTAGTAATA
>JABUQX010115730.1:0-17253 GCA_015478945.1 Trachelipus rathkii | reverse complement strand
AAATGGGAATGGTAGATGGTGATTGATTTCTGTTGGGGAAGGGGCTTGAATTGCTTTAAGGAGGTGGAAGTGGAAAATTGGAAGGAGCTTGGTATAGGTAGAGAATTTGTAGGGAGGGAAAAGTATGATTGATTTATGTTGGGAAGAGTTGAAGTATGTGATGAATAATAAATCAGAGAGAGGATTCGGGATGGGATTGTCGGATCATTATGTTGTTTTATGTAAGATTGTTAGAGGGGGATTGGGTGAAGAGGAAGGTGATAAGAAGGAGTGGGAAGAATTAAGAGGGAAAAGTTGAGTGAACAGGGGAATAAAGAAAAGTATATAAGCATGGGCGTCCGCAGAAAATTTTCCAAGGGGGGGCAAAGGTTATTAACCATATATATATATATATATATATATATAGTATATAGTATATATATATATATATATATATATATAAATATGGAAGAAGTATATATATATATATATATATATATATATATATATATATATATATATATATATATATATATATATATATATATATATATATATATATATATATATATATATATACTCGGGGAAAATGCTTATATAGCTACTCAATTAAAAATAAACAATTAATTAAATTTTATTTAAATAAATTATTTCTCTCATAATCATGTCTGTTTATATGTATAATTCACAGGTGGATAAACTGCAAGAACTTTAAAGTTTTAAACCTTTAAAGAAAACAACAAATTGAATTTAAGAAATTACTCAAATTTCTTTCTCTCTATATATATATATATATATATATATATATATATATATATATATATATATATATATATATATATATATATATATATATATATATATATATATATATATATATATATATATTATATATATATTATATATATATATATATATATATATATATATATATATATATATATATATATATATATATATATATTATATATATATATATATATATATATATATATGTATATATATATATATATATATATATATATATATATATATATATATAAGGTTATATATATATATATATATATATATATATATATATATATATATATATATATATATATATATAGATATATATATATATATATATATATATATATATATATATATATATATATATATATATATATATATATATATATATATATATATATATATATACATATTTATTGAATCAGTAAAAAGAAATTGAAGCCTCATAGGCTTAGACGAACTTATTGAGACATTCCTCGAGGTACTGCTGACCAGCCCGTGCAATATATTCACGTCCACGGTGAACGCTAAGCATGCACAAAAGCTGCCGTTCATTACCCATCGTACTTCTCAGCCACTTTTGACTCTTCTTAAAGTAGAAAATGACCTTTCAGTTATTGTGCACGTAGTTGAAGGAAAAGCAAGAACAATCATGAGAGTGGTGTCTACTGATGAATAAAATGTTTTAGAATGCTTCAATAAATCAATTAAGTGAATGTCATTATTATATGACTTAGACCACACGTCATGCCTTAGAGTTCTTTAGGCAAGAAAATCGGTCCATTGACCTGTTGACTTATACTTCAGTTGAACTTTCTCCACTTCATCAATGAACTTTTCTGTCGATTTTCATATTATTCGGATGAAGGTACAAATGAGAGAGCCGCTCATTGGAATCTTTGAAATATCAAAGGTACCAGCGACAATAGGGTCCGGTTTGCCTGAAGCTGAGCCCAATTTCAACCCCCTAAAAAGGAACACATAAAACTGGAATTTTCAGCCGATTTTGACCATAGAAACACTTTTTTGTTTTTTCCCCCTCTAAAACGTTGTTTTCGGGTGTTTTTCTTGTCTGTAGTTATGAATTTTCAATTTTTCAAAACCTATGTTATTACATTTTTGTCTCAATTTCAAAATATTTTTCTAAATTACTTCAAACTTGAAATATGCATAGATGGGTCCATTATCACATTAGTCACAATTGTTTTTTTTTTTTTTTCTATTTTTTGAGTTTGTGCTCAGCAATGTCCAATTCGCAAACCTTAATTTTTTTTTCGATTTTAAAATGAAAATTGAGATAATTTTTTCCTGTTTAGGTGAAAGTGGATGAAATTTTCAGGGCTAATGTAAAAGGAAAGATGCACATTTTTTACTTAGATAATTTTTATGCATTAGTGTTTGATTTGTTCTTGGAACAAATTTAAAATATTTTTGAAAGTTTTTATATAATTTCTTTGAGTATATAAAAATTATCTAAGTTAAAAAGATGCATCTTGCCCGATTATACAAGCCTGAAAATTTGATGCCGATCAGATTAGTAGAAAAAAAAATATATAAATTTTTCACTTTTCCAAAAATTCAAATGTTTATTTATGTAATATATATACTGTAATATATATATATATATATATATATATATATATATATATATATATATATATATATATATATATATATATATATATATATATATATATATATATATATATATATATATATATATATATATATATATATATATATATATATATATATATATATATATATATATATATATATATATATATATATATATATATATATATATATTATTTAAAAAAATTCAGATCCCGAATTCCAAGGGGGGGCAAGTGCCCCTCCTTGCCCCTATGTGCGGACGCCCATGTATATAAGGGCGCTTGCAAATAAATCATTTGAATGTGATCAAGATGAAACTGAACAAATCTGGAAGCAAATGAAAGAAGAGGTTGTTAGTAGCGCAAGAGAAGTATGTGAATGTGCTAAAATAGGAAGAAAGATTATCAACAATCATTGGTGTAATGAAGCGGTTAAAAGTAAAAAAGAGGCATGGTTGAATATGCTTTAAGCTAATGATGAGGTGTCAAAAGAAAGGTGTTTGGAGTTATATAAGGGAAAAAAAAGGAAGGCGAAAAGTTGCATTCGTAGGAGGAAAAATGTGGTAAATGAACAGTTTGGAAGGAGGATGAATGGGGACTTATATGGGAATACTAAGCTCTTTTGGAAGGAATCGCGAAAGGCTAAGAATAAGAGTAAGGGGAATCTGCATAGAGTAACGAATGGGAATGGTGCTTTTTTAACTGATGAAATGGATGTGAGGAGAGTGTGGAGGGTAACATTAGCAGTAATGAAAAGGTTATAGTGAATGTGTGTAGGTTTGATGGTGCAAGACGAAATAAGTATTTTGGGAATGAGGTCATTAGTAAGGAGGATGCAATGGGTAGTGTGAGAAAGTTGAACAATGGTTAATCTGCAGGTATAGATGAATTAATGGTGAAATGATCAAGAACAGAGACAAAATGGTGATTGAATGGATTTGAAAGTTGTGTAACAATCCATGGGATTGGAAAAGAGCAATAATAGTACCCTTATATAAGGGTAAGGGGGAAAAGGGGAACTGTAGGAATTAGAGGGGAATTAGTTTATTGAGTGTTGTAATAAATAATATAGATGCTGGTATGTTGGTCGAAAAAGTACGTTGAGTGACTGAGGGACTAATTGGTGGAGAACAAGGTGCATTTAGAAGCGGTAGAGGATATGTGGATCAAACTTTTAGATTGAAACAAATGTTTGAGAAAATGAGAAGAATAAATTGCATTTATGTTTTATGGATTTGCAACAGGCGTATATATGATATGATTAATAGAGTAGCCCTATAGCAGGAGTTAGTGATATATGGTGCTGGTGGTAGGCTTTTGAATGGAATCAAAAATATATATGACATAGTGAAGTGTATGTAGGAATAAATTGAGTTGAAAGTGATTGTTTTAATATTAAAAGAGGATTGAGGCAGGGATGCGTTTTGTCTCCTCGGTTATTCAATTTTATATGGATGGGAATATGAATGAAATCTCCACCGATCTGCGTAGTGTTTAAAATTTCTTCGTCATTATGACATCTTGAAATTAGTATAAGTGTTGATGGAAATCGCAATGTTAAAGTGAAGCTGGGAAGCCAGGGGTTAACGGTATGACTTGTTCCAGTCTTCATCAGTCTGCATGTTGCTTGAAGATTTTCGTTAGCGTGACATCTTGAAATCTTTGTCGGCATCCTCTTCTTGAATCTTCCTTATTCTGTTAAGAACTTTTTTCTTGTTCGGTCCTTAGAACTCAGAAGGCATCTTTTGAGAAGAGTGTTCTCGAAGCAATGGTTATTTTTTTGGCCTTCTGTTGACATCTTCTTGAACGGGCGTTCGGACTGCTGGGGTCACCAATTCTGTAGTAGAGGAAGAGGCCAATTTTGTAGTGGCAGAAGTGTTGGGGGTTATCTTTTCTTCTTTTTCTTCCTCCACTGGGAGGTCTAGTAGAGGGCTTGCAGTTATCTTTTTTGCTCATTCCTCAACTGCACAGGTAGTAAGTAATTGATGGTTGTTCTTTGATAGCTTCTCGTATTATTCTTCGTTTATATGTTGAGGGGGATAGGTATATACAGGTTCTCTGGATTACACCTTTCCTGTTAAAGCCACCATCTTCACAAATAAGAGGCTATATGGTTACACTTTGATTGGTACTTTGTTATCTCTTTATAGTAAGATGTTAAATAACAGCTGTTGGTTTTTGGCAATTTATTAAGATTTACATTTGAATTATATTCAATATCCTTGTAGTAATGCTTACGTTTTTAATAAAAATTTTATAAAAAAATGTTATGTACAAAAATTAAGTGGCACTGGGCTCGAGAGCGGGTTTTCAGCCAATGAAACCAACTTTTGGCGCCAAAATAAAAAGAAAAACGCGCGAACTCATTCGCATAACAAAAATGGTAAAAAAAATTCAAATATAATACACCAAATAGTATAAAAAAAATTATATTTTAATAAAAAAACATTATGTTAACTTATATCACAAAAAAAGCTATTTAATTAACAAAATCACAGATATAAATTACAATATGCGCATGGAAAAAAAGGATTATTTGATTAAATAGGTTTACGTACATTGCAATTCATTTTCTTTAAACAACTTTTTCTTAAGAAACTTTTATGGCTAACTTAAATATATAATAAGGAAGGAAGCGCGAAAGGTTAAGAATGAGAATAAAGGGAATCTGCTTAGAATAATGAATAGGGATGGTGCTTTCGTAACTGATGAAACGGAAGTGAGGAGAGTGTGGAGGGAACACTTCGAAAATTTGCATAACATTGGCAGTAATGAAGAGGTAATAGTGAATGTGGGTTAGTTTGATGGTGCAAGAAGGAATAGATATTCTGGGGATGAGGTCATTAGTAAGGAGGAGGGTTGGTAGAGTGAGAAAGTTGATGAATGGTAAATCTGCAGGTATAGATGAAATTACTGGTGAAATGATCAAGAACGGAGGCGAAATGGTGATTGAGTGGATTTGGAAGTTGTGTAACAAAGCGTTTATGGAAGGTATAGTTTCGAGGGATTGAAGAGGAGTAGTTTATATAGTTTATTTAGTTTATATAGTTTATATAGTTTATTGAGTGTTGTAGGGAAAATATATGCTGGTATTTTGGTCGAAAGAGTGCGTCGAGGAACTGATTGGTGAAGAACAAGGTGGGTTTAGAAGTAATAGAGGATGTGTGGATCAAATCTTTACATTGAAACATATGATTGAGAAAATGAGAGAAAAGAATATATTGTATTTAGGTTTTACGGATTTGCAACAGGCGTATGATAGGGTTAATAGGGAAGCTCAATGGCAGGTGTTAGTGATATATGGTGTTGGTGGTAGGCTTCCGAATGGAATCAAAAGTATGTATGACGATAGTGAAGCGTGTGTAAGAACAAATGGAGTTGAAAGGGATTGGTTTAATATATTTTTTTTTGAGTGGATGTACAGGGAATTCCACAGCACACAGGAATGCGGCTATACCATGTTAGTAAACTGACAGGGGAAATAACGAACCGAACGAAATATGAACAGAGTCGTACTGGTTAGATCTTATACACTATGTTCAGTTCCAAAAGAAAGGCAAAAACTAGACTAAGAAAGTGAGAAGATTCGTATAAGATGTGCGGAAGGCGATGCTGAAGAGGTATAGTGAGCACATCCGATAAGAGCTTGCTTCTAGGGGTTGAAATGTCCTCGAACCCCACAAAGAGGTGAACGACTGTAAGGGAACAATTGGAGGAGCAAAATGGGCAAGTCGGAGGTTTCACCTGCGTCATAAGAAAGCCATATGTGAGATCGGTATGACCCAGACGCAATCGAGCAAGGAACACTACTAGGAGGCGACACCTTCTACTACGTGAAGACCACCTGCCAATGACGGTTTTTCGTTCCGCAGTTTGGCGCCACGAGCATCCTCCGCCCAACATATTTGCCAGCCAGAGAGGAAAAACCGACGTATTGAGACGGGGAAATTTATAACAGGGAATTGACCCAGGCGTACATCAGGAGGAAGGTATTGGGCACTCGACACCTCGCGCATAGCCGCCTGTTTAGGCTCCCTATTCACCCATTCGTTTCCAGGAACACCCCCCCCCCATGGGAGGGAACCCAACAGAACTCAATGTTGTGCTTCTGCACAGGCAACAAGTAAAGGGACTTTTCAATGGCAGAAGAAAAAGGATTTCGGGTTGATCGATCAAGCAACACCTGGAGGGCGCTTCGAGAATAGGAAAAGATGGTATAGTTACCCCCACGGGTGATGGTAATGATTCCGTTCACCGCCACTGAGACCGCTATCAGTTCAGTCGAAAAAAAAAACATTCAGTGGAAGGGTGTGGGATACAGTGATGTCCGGAAACATAGCCGAAGCCCCACCCCTCCCTCCGTAATTAAACCTTCGGTGTAAACCGTAATCGAGCTGTTTTGGACCTCCACATGGGACATAAAGGAATCCCTCAACTGCCCAGGGTGTGCCTCCGACTTTGTCAAAGACTGGATCCCTTTGCAGAGAGCAGGAGGCGGACAAACCCACTTTGAATGGGTAGAAGTATAATCATAGCGCATGACCGCTCGCTGAGGAAAGTCGAGGAAAGCGAAGGTGGAAGTAACAACCCCAGAAAATGGTTAATAAGAAGGGTTGTAATGAACACGCTCTATAATAGATGTCAAGGCCGATGAGGTAGAAACCTGCATACGGTTGAACAGTGAGAACAGGAGCTGCTCCCTCCGCAGGGATAGGAGCGTCACCCCTGCCTCCACCTCCAGGCCTTTTCTCGGAGTAACGAAATGCTCCCGTGGCTATTCTTAGACCTTCGGTCTGAATGGGGTCAAGAAGACGAAGGTAGGACCGAAAGGTGTACCTACATATATGGCACAACCATAGTCTAGTTTAGCCCGCACCAGCATGATGTAAAGATGGAGCATAGTTTTTCTGTCCACAACCCCAGTCTTGGATGTGAGGCGCCGTAAGAGATACAAGGAACGTCGGCAACTAGCTTAGAGGAGAGTAATGTAAGGGAGGTACGTAAGAAGCTCATCGAGAAGCAGAACCAGGAACTTCACCGTCGGCTTCAGACGGATAGGGGAGCCATAGAAAGGGGTGGCGGTGCCACGGTGGGCAGCAGAACGGGGAATGCTTAGCTCGGCGGCCGAAATAACGGTGTCCGTAAAAATTTTATATGCTTCTGTTGTGGACGAAAAATGTGTCCAAGACGGGAGCACCGTCAAAGCGGTTAACTCATAAAACACGGAACAGTCCGCTCTGCCATACCTCCATCCGGAGTAAGGCTCGGGTGGAGAGCTCTGAACGATGGGTTTAATGATAATAGGATAGTGGTCGATACCGCACAAATCATCAAGACGCGTCCAGGAAAACCGATCCAGAATCGAATAAGAACACAGCGAGACCCACACAGGAAAAAGTGTGGGTGTCCAAACGTTCATATTTCGGAACCCCGAGGTTGAGGCAGCCCAAAGAAAACGGATCCAACAACTCCACCAACGAAGTAGAAGAAACAGACTCTCGGTTGCTGCCCCACAAAGGATGATGCATGTTGAAATCCCCCAAAACCACCAATGGGGGAGGTAGTTGCCGGAGAAGATCTTCCAGATCCTGTTTGGAATATGTAGTACTAGGGGCTAAATAGATTGGAACATACGGAATAGCCTTGGCCCAGATGAATTCTCGTAGCAGCGGCGTGTAAAGCAGTCTGGAGAGGAATTGGAGAGTGGGGAACAGTGCCACGAACAAGGATGGCAGCACCCACCCTGTCAGAAGGACCCCGATTCACAGGAACGACTGGATCACCATAACCAATGAATGGAAGGAGATCGCGTTCGTGGAGTTGAATCTCCTGAAGGCAAATACAATGTGGACTGTATGCTGCGATAAGACGGACTAACTCCTCGAAATTGGGGTAGTATCAGCGAATATTCCATTGAAGGAAAGGAGCCATTTGGGATGGTGTAATGTTACGAAGGTGGGACACGACTCGAGACAATCGTCTCGATGTGATTAGCATCATCCGGAATCGGAGGCGGCGGCTGGGGAACGAGGCGAGGGCCTCGAGGCCCACCCCGATTCGGAACAGAAAAACCGGGAGGCATCGGCAAATCGTGAAGCAGGGAGAGCGCACGATGAGGCGGGGACTAAGCAAAACCAGGGCGGTGAGCATGAGAGTGGAATTCATCAACCACACGGGCAAGGTCGATCTCCACCTCGTCCGGGCCTATGGGTGAGAGGGCTGCGGGAGAAGCAGAAGTTGGCTGGGAACGCTGGGCACACGACCTTTGGGGTTTGACCGGTGGGACCTCCTCAGGAGGAGGAATGGTACATGAAGCAGAAGAGGCGATAAAAGTTGACAACTGAGGTAGCACGGCCGGAGCAGGGGGGTTAGGGGGTAAACCACCTGCAACTCATCGGGACGGAAAGAAGGCGGGACCCGAGTACAGGGGACAAGAGAAATGGGATTCACCAAATCTCCAGCGTCAAGATACGGGGGAATCGTCAGACATTGGGCGACGGCGACGAACCTCTTTTGAAGAAGTAGCAGGAAGGACCCTGTCACAAGCAGAAAGGTCGCCAGTACGAGGCGTATCAGCGGAAGCAGGGTCGAGGAGGTCCTCAAGGGGAAGAAACCTATTAGAATGTTGCAAAGGTGACGAGGCAATAGACGATGTCAACGGCGTATCGGAGTCAAGTGAGGTATCAAAACACATGTTCTGCGAGGGAACGTGCTCCAGATCCTCCTCCAGATCCTCGTTGGACATTGCAGCAATCAGTAGAAGAGCGTTTAGCTTTCTTCGACTTGTTGAGGAAGAGTCGAACTCAAGAGAATCGTGAAACTAGCCTCGAATGGAGTGGGCCTTAGGTCACACATACTATTCCGGCGCGATGTACCAAGAGCAGATGAAGGCCTGAAGCGTCGCATGGAGAGCAGGCCCGGCCTCTTGCGAAAGGGACGCCTTAGACAGATGCCGACATAGGAAAAGGAGGAGCATGGATTTCAACCCGTTCACAACAGTCTTGGAGGGATGTCGCTCGAAGATCGTTGGACTGAGTCACGGTCGATATGTCAGAATGAGAAGCCTCACGATGGATGTTAAAACGAATTGGTGGCATGAGGTAAAACATCGGGACGCGGGCGCTGGAACCAAGGGACGACGAGGGAAAGCTGAATCCGGATGTCGGGAAACGAGGGCGATGGCGATCTGGGAGAGGCAGGACGAGAGGAAGCCTGATCGCGGAAAATAAAGTGGCATAAGGTGGTGGTCAGAGAGGAATCCCTCTCTTTGACCCTCCGAGTCGCCGCTCGATCCAGTTTCTCTCAAGTACAGAGTTCAAGAACTTTCCTATTCAAATAAGTAGGACATGCATGGACCGATGAAGAAAAACATGCGGCATTACACAGTTCGGAGCCAGCAGTGGCTCCCAATGTGGGTGAGAAACGCCCCCAATTGCGCGCATTTCTCTCGCTCGAGGACTCCCTGCAATACTTGCGTGGATGGCCTGAACTTGACACTTAAAGGGGACCGTCGGGGCGAAGGAAAACATAAGTTCGGACCTTGAAGAGCTAACAAAACCCGATCTTGACGCTAGTAGGGGAAAATTGAGAATTACTAAATGACAAAAGCCAAGCGAGGATCTCTGAGAATAGCTGCTCAAGCACGATTTGAAGGGAAGCGTGTCCACATTAAGAGAAATAGGCGTTAGGCCCCTCTTCTGCAGTTAACCAAACATATCTGGAGGAACACAATATGTATTTCCGGCGGCAAAAATTGTACCTTCGACGAGTTCCGAACTCACGGGGAGGAGACGACGCAAAACACCACCGCAGAAGAAGTCAATGAAACAATATCGTACTTTGGAATTTAGAGCAGTCCTCGCCAAGTATGGCGCATTTTCGCATGAGGGTTACGTGAGGCTCAGAAGCCCTTCCAAAACTATCTCCTAGGTTCATCACTTTGGCGTAAGTACTGTGTTTCAGTAAGGGACCTGGACGAGGCAGAACGATAAATAAAAAAATATATAGGAAAGGATGTATCCTTAGGAACACCTGGTGGGGGATCCAAATTGCAGTAACGTACGGTAGAAAGGACAACGAATCAAAGGGTCCGTGGAATCTAGCAGGAGGGCACGCATGTGTCTTGGATGAGAAGGATAGCAAATCGTTGAGTTGAAACGGTTAATAAGACTGACGAAACGAGAGGATAAAATACCCAACATCTCTCGACTCTAACAAGGGGCGGCAAAGCCCGTTACGTTACGTTGAGGGCCTATCTCAGGACCTGCACAAGCTGATTAGGGCTCGGGCCTACCGACCGAGTGGGAAGGTTCGAAGCCTTTTCTTTAAAACTATGTTTTCCCAAATCATTCATCGAGACTTTTTCTTTATTTGTAGTTATATTATTCACTCTTATTAGTGATACACAACTCTACCAATATTATTTATTAAATCTCACAAATCTAAAAAGGCATTATGTTAATAATTATTATTTATTATTATTATTATTATTATTATTCAGTAGTAGTAGTAGTAGTAGTAGTAGTAGTAGTAGTAGTAGTAGTAGAATTTGTTCTTTAATACATAAAAGTGTTTTATTATTATTTATTATTATATATATTTTATTAGTATATTATATTTATTATTATTATATTATTATTATTATTTATTATTATTATTATTATTATTATTATAATTTATTATTATTATAATACAAACTATGTTCAATAACTTTCTGAATTCAATCATTATATGATAATAGACTAAATGATGGCAACAGTAAAAGGTACTTGACAACAGCTGTGTCGTTCTAGCCAGCAGGGAAGAGGACAGCTGAAAGTTTCAGCCCCGAACCTTGCGTGCCGTACATCAAAGCTTTGGATGTGGCCTCTGACTAGTCCTCTCCGAAACATCATGTCGGGAAACCTGATCTAATATTCGGTCAACCAAGGCGCGCACAGAAACATGATGATATCGAGATTATACACCCTAGTGAGAACAAGCCTCCTCAGTACTCTCGCTAAGGCTCTGAAACCCCAAACAATAGGCGGCCTTGTCGCAGAAGTCACAATAAGACCAGTTTGTAAAGCCTGTACCACTCATCCACGAGGTTAAAAGGAACAGAGAACCTCGAATGCGACGTTGAAAATAAAAATACAGGGGAGGTGGATGTGAGTCCACTGCGGAACGATGAACAGATGGATCACAATTTACAGGTCGAGCATCGTATTTGACCACCATTGTTGAAATTGATTTGTCTTACAACATGAATGAATAGAGTGGCAATCCACAAAAAAACGGGGGGGGGAGCAAACAGTGGCGAAAAACAGTCATCGGTGCTTTACATCCTCTTCGCAGAATACCATCCGAATAAGTGTATCTGAGCTCACCCACACCCGACAATTGTGGTACGTGCTTACGGTGGGAAATATACTATAATAATATTATATACTATTTTTTTTTTTTTTATGTTTTGTTATATATATATAGATGAGTAGATATGGATATTTATATAATATATAATGTATATGTGCTATTATAATAGATATTCACATAATATAAATATATATCATAGTATATATTATAGATAAATATTATAAAATAATAAATTATAATATATATATAATATATATAGTATATATATCTTTCTTTCTTTATCTTCCATTCTATTTTCCCAAGAAGGGAGTAAGGTAAAGTGCGTAACGAGCATCGGAAAAGAAAAGCAGTATAGGAGAACAGACACAAGATCGAAAGAAAGTTCTCCAGCCTTAGCCGCCCCCTTCAGTACCAATTAATTAGTGAGAACTCATCGCAGTCAGGAAAATCCAACCCTAAGCTTCATGGAGCGCGATGACCCTCACTATTGGTAGATTCGTCATGTAAGGGTTCAATTCCCTTCCAGGTGGGCCACAAACCATACCCCCTCACAATCCCCCGCCATTCACCCTGTTATACATCTCTTTCCTTGTCGCATCTACCAAACTCGGCATTTCTCTTCCTTTCAAACATTATAGACTGACTCATCCACTTTTTCTTCGGTCTCCAGCGGTCGGTCCCAACACACTCCTCGCAACTATACATCCGCTTTACCAACCACTATCATTCATCCTTTCCATTATGACCAAACCATCTTAAAATTTTTACTTTCATTTATTTCTTTCATTTACCCCTTTCTTCACACCAACACAACTCTCTAAAAGTTTCATTTCCTCACTTTCTCAATTCTTCCCTCACACCTAGCACACCCTAAGATCTGAACACATTTGAACTTTAGATCTATACCTCTTCTTCCAGATCATAGTCTCACTACTATACAATAACACAGGATACAACATACCCTCATGTAAGACCCTAGCGCACTAATGACTTAGTCCCTTTACATTCACGAAACGATTAATTTGCACCAGCCACCCTTCTGCCATTCACAACTTTCTCTACACTCTGCATCGTCGTTCCCTTCTCATCCAAACATAACCTAAATACTAACTCAGACACTTGTTCTCAGCTCTCACCATCTAAACATAACTTCACACGGGGAGTGTCCTCACTCACAACCATAGACCTTACTCTTATCCAGTTTACTTTTCAAGCCCCATCTTTTACACACTCTGCCAAATTACTCTCTACCAATCCTCTCAAACTCTCTTCAGATTTCGCCAACCACCAGAACCAAATCATCCGCATATAATAGCTTAGGGGCACCTCCACTCATCTAAAGTTCTCCACCATCTACACATTTCCTGCCATCCCCACCTCGAATTCTTCATAACCCCATCCTTATTATACAAATGAATGAACAAGGAGACATAACAATCAACCCGTGTCTTACTCCACTATTATTCCGAAATCATACACCATTGTGAGACATTTATTCTAACCACGCTTCACTATCGTCATACATACGTTTGATTCCATTCAGAAGCCTTACCATCACCAACATCTGTACCAACTAACCACCTGCCATAACGCTGCCCTATTAAACTCTTTCATACGCCTGTTGCAAATCCATAAGAACTAAATACAATTTAGTTCTTCTTCTCCACTCATTTCTCAATCATTTGCTTTCAAAATGTAAAGCATTTGATCCACCACATCCTTCTAGCCAACTTCCTGAATCGGAGCCTTTGTCTTCCAGCCATGCGTCAGTCCTCAGTCAACCTCGACGCACTCTTTCGCCCCAAAATACCCAGCATATATTTCCCTACAACACTCAGGTAAACTTATTCCCCTCTGATAATTTCACAGTTCCCTTTTCTCCTTACCCATTATATAAGGAACTATTTACCGCTCTCCTCCAATCCCTTGGAACTTTATCCCTCTTATAAACGCTTTATTACACAACTTCCAAATCCAAATCAATTCCCCATCTCACCTCCGTTCTTGATTTCATTTCACCCTCAGTTAATTTTATCTTATACTGCGATTTTTTACCATTCTATACACTTTTTCAGTTCTATCACCTAAACAATAACTCTTCTCCTTACTAATATAACCTCATCCAAAATAACCTATTCCTTCTTGCAACCATCAAACCCCACGCACACACTTCCACTATCACCTCTTCATTACTGTTAATATTGTTCAGATTTTCAAAGTTACTCTTGCACACTCCTCTCACACCAACTTCATCAGTTACAAAAGCACCATCCACCATTATTCTAAGCAGATTCCCGCTTATTCTCATTCTTAACCTTCGCGCTTCCTTCCAGAAAAGCTTCCTATTCCCTGCAAGTCCCCATTCATCCTCATCCAAACTGTTCATTACCTCTTGTTTTCTCCTACGTATACACCTTTAGTATTTTTTTCTTCTTATATATTCAAGGCATCTTTCTTTGAGTCCTTGCATCATAATTGCTTTTTTGTACATTTGCAACCACCGCTTTCTTTTTACCTATTAACCCGCTTTCGTCAACCTTCTGTTCATTCCATCCATTCACTGGTTAACATATTTCATTACTTCCTACTTTAGCATCATCTACGCTAATACTTTCCTTTGCACTACTAAGGTCAATGAGCTTCCATTCATTTGCCCCAGATTTGTCAGTATAAACTTTGTTCAACATTCAACCTGTACTAGGCGAAGCGCCTTATATTTATTATCCTCTATTGGTATGAATACACTTAACCTCACACTCTTAAATATTTTACCCTACTTCCTTTCGTGAATCACCTTCCTCTCCATCCAAGCCCCCACTAACTTAATTCTTACATAAAACAGGTTAATGATCCGATAATCCCAATTCTAAACCCCTAACTGATTTTCAACCAATCAACACATATTCAACATTCTCCTCTTCAACCAACACTAATCAATTCTACTTTTTCACTTCGATACCAATCTCTACCTACACCAACTCTAGTATACTTATGGATACTTCTGTGTTTAAAGTATTACTTACACACATACCCTCTCTCCTCACAGAAATCAATCCACTTCCTACCATTCTCATTTTCTCCCGCCATCCCAAAACACCTGTTATACCATACCTTTTTTGATCACCTATCCAACCATTAGGTTCCCAGAACTATCAATCTGGAAGCTCCTACTTCACCCCATCCTAGAACAGTGATCAGATTATTATATATATATTATATATATATATAGTATATATATATATAATATATACTAATATATTTATATATATATAATATAAAGTATATATATATAATTATATTATAATATATATTTTTTTTTTTTTTTTTTTTTTTTTTTTTTTTTTTTTTTTGAGGGCCACCTACTGCGCCGCAAAAAAACGCACGCGAATACACAGCAGAGTACTACGGAGGGCTCAACTGCCTATAACAGAACGCATGAGAACGGGCAATGCAAGTGTATTAAATCCTATAGAGCAGAGCAGTTCCCAAGCGATAAAGCAAAATCGCGTTGACTGTGAAATGAAGGTGATCAGATAATTTATATGAGAGAATAATTTATATTTATATATTGGACAGGTATGGTGTGTAACCAAGGGAAAAAGCCGAGTCTCTGGAAGCACCGGCAAAGAGCCACACAATCACAGTAGAAGATTGAGCGCACCGAAAAAGGCAGACAACTGGGAACACGGTCAGAAAGGACAGAAAGGGGGATGATCCCTTGCATATAGATAGCTGGTGTGTGACATGAGTATGGCCAATTCGCAACGAGAGCAGACCAACCTTCCTTGCCTTACTCCGCCGAAAAGTGACGATGACCAAAATCCCCAAAGAGAGGCTTACTCGCCTACGCAGTTTAGCACCACGCGAAGACTCTTACTGAACCAACTCTCCTGCAACAAAGCGAGGAAGCCCCGTATGAGTCGGGAGCAGAAATCAAGCAGCTGGGAGGTGTTCCAGCAAGATGGTCACAGGTAAGTATCGGTCGATATCGTCGACAGGTAATTTTTGATTTGGCGGCGCGATAGGCCGCTTTGTCAGCCAATTTCGTTACCCAGGATACCCACGTGAGATGGGACCAGCAAAACGACAAACACTTGTGTCTAGCATGCAGCATACATAGAACCTTTGGATTGATGGAAACCAAGAGGATGTCTGTCGCTCGATTTTTGTAGTGCAGAGAGCACTCTGCGTAGTCAGAAAAAATCGTTATACGTGTCAATTAGATCTAGTGTCAGAATCCTATTAATAGCTAAAGTTTTTTTTTTTTTTTTTTTTTTTTTTTTTTTATTTCCTTTTTCTATCTGTTTTTCTTTATGTGCTAAACCATACTCGGTTCCGTACAGAACGGATTACGTTCAGAAGCGATAGTATTTGTGTGAGCGATCCACAGTAAGGCCGGAATTATGACCTCTCGTCTTGACTTGCACCCTACTCTCTCCTTCCACCTCCTCTTCGTCTCTTTGATCCGTCGTGTGTAGATGTCACACAGAGCTCCCAATGTGTGTGTGTGTGTGTTGAAGATGAAATTAGAAGCAGTGAAAGATCATGTGACGCTATGTCGAAACAAAATTTTCAAAATTCTGTAAAAAATCAACAATGTCATTTCGATTTTACTAATAACAAAAGATTTATGCGTGTGTCAGCATATGTCTATTTAAGTCCCTTTTATAATTACATCCATAGCTACACTCAGTACACTTCAATAACTTAATATTTTTATGTGCTAACACGTGTTTCTTTATGGTTTCTTTATAATTACTTTCAAATACACAGTCTGAACATTTAAATAATTTAGTTTTTGCATGTGTTAACATGTGTAACTTCAGTCTTTCTTTAAGTTTACATTCAAAACTGCATTCAGTACATTTAAATAAATTACTACTGCTGTGCGTTAGCATGTGCACATTCATACGTCCTTTGTGGTTACATTCATACTTACACTCAGAACATTTAAATAATTTTATATTTTTATGCTCAAGTATGTGAACATTTAAAGTGTTTTTCCGATTACATTCATAGTTACAATCAGAACATTTAAATAATTTTACATTTCCGTGTTTTAACATGTGATCCTTAAGACTATCTTTCCTCTTTATTACATTCATAGTTCTGGAAACTTTCCTTTTCTTATCTATTTTAACTATATTTAATATATCTGTATGTGTTAACATGTTGTCTTGCTCCATACAGATTTGTATTATTTCATGGAGACACTTTATCACATTAACTAATCTTCTTCTATATCTTGTATGCGTGATTCATTATATCCATCTCTGCCCTTTTTCCATGTTGTTTTATTATACTTAAAGACCTAAATTTATGTCACATGCAGTAATTTATGGAGAGCACCTTATATCAATTATACTATCTTCTTAATATAGTGACTATTTCTAAAGCTAGATTTGTGATTCCATTTGTTTTTTGCTCAGAACATGGTCCTTTAAATTATTCTTTGATTTTCCATATTAACGATGCGTTAAGTTTGCATCATCATAGTGGCACTCATAACATT
>JABUQX010115729.1:5000-32176 GCA_015478945.1 Trachelipus rathkii | reverse complement strand
CCATGAAAACCCCAGTCGCGTCATCGTGATACAATTTTAACTTTTATTCCTTTTAGTTCTCAAAAAAAATAAAAAAAACAAAAATTTAAAAAGTTATTACATTAAAATGTATTCCTATATATTTTTTAAATCATTTCCTTAAGCCAATAAAATTCATTTTTATCATTATTACAATATATTAAAAAAAAACAAGAAAAAAAATTCAAACTTACCATTGTTATCATAAAAATTTCCTATATATATATATATATATAATATATATATAAAATATATATATATATATATATATATTATTATATACTTAATATATATAAAATATATAATAATATATATAATATATAATGAATATATATATTTACACCTATAGGATATACCTTTGGAAAGAAATCCAAAAATGCCTTAGTGTTGACTCCAGCTTAATTTAATTTTTTTTTTTTTTTTTTTTTTTTTTTTACTTTTTATATACTTATACTAACAATAAATTTCTCTTATCGACGAAATTATCAAATATCTTTTCATACTTAAAATAATTTTAAAAATACATTGAGAAACAAAAAGATGATTAAAAAAGTATATTCTAAATTTGAAGGCATTCCATGAAAGACTAATTCCATATTTTGAATCACATATAAAATATTGTCATTTGCATTTTTAATTTAATATGTAAATTAAATAAAAAACATTATTCTGATGCCTGACATGGTTACAATATTTGAACGTTTTCCATACCCGGAATTGTATTCGACATAACCCCCTAACCAACCCTAATACCAAATATCTATTTTCCAGATACCCTCCTATTTTTAAAAATATTCTACCCTTCTGTTCCCTGAATTCCGATAGACCCATACTCATCAATCTTATCTTCAACCTGTTCATTATCCTTTATCTTCTTCTTTTTTGTCTTTATTAAAAAAAAATAAAACTGACGTTATCCTGTAACTTAACATTTCCGATAATTTAACATGTCCTGTCCACACTTAAATTTGATTCCTCATACATTCCTAGATGCATAATTTTAATTAAAACAATTCAAACTTTACAAATCTATTAAAACATAAATTTAATTAATATATATATAATATTATATATATTATATAATATATATAAGATATTATATAATAAAATAAAGTTATAGTATAGTATTATATATAATTATTTATAATATATAATATAAATAGTTATATATATATATATATAATATAGGTATATTTAATTTTCCATAACAGAAGTAAAACATATACCTTTTTATACATTTTATTTAAATAAAAAAGTTACACTATTGTTTTTGGTAACGGACATTATTAAAAAAAAAAAAAAAAAACAAAAAAAAAAAAAATTTAAATTTTTATTAATTACTTCCAGGAAACGGCATTCTTTTTCGTGTTAACTTTTTAATCTTGTCAACATTTTTTAATGTGTTTCTGTATTTTAAGTATTTATTTTATTTTTTTTAAAATCTAATTGTACCCCCAATTTTATACCCACCTGATTGCAACGTTTGTCTCTCTTGCCTTTCCTGTAGTACAGTTTAGTACTAATTTCCCCCACTCTCGATGTTCTCCGGTGAACCCCCGGCTCTTTTTATTTTTTTCGCTAATTTTTTCCTCCTCCGCCCCTACTGGTTTAATTAACAAAGACTCCCCCGCCTCTTCTTTCCACCTTCTACTCTACCCCCTTAGCTAGTTGCTTCTGTTGACAGACTCACCTTTATATATACATTATTTTATCCATCCAATTATCTCGTGGCGTCTACTGTTAACATAGTCGACTTTTTCCCATATCCCTTAGTTATTGTGTCTTGACTCAAGACGAGCCACCGACACAACAAATGACCAAATATCGCTTGGTCTTTTCCTCCGAATTTACACCCAGATTTGTATTATATCTGCCTACCATCGTCTGGTTGCCTAGTAAAATCGACACCGCAATGAACAGCGAAACCCACCCGCCATCGGTTGTTTTTTTGTTATACCCTTTTTTCCCAAATATATGTCTTCACTTATAAAATAATAATAAATAGTATCATCACTCAAAACTCCGCTAAACCCCTGGTGTGTATCTCTCCCGATTCTAAAAATGAGCGTCAGAAAACACTCTAGTTAAAGATAATTATTATAAAAAAAAAAAAATAATTTAAAATTATCGTTGCATACCACTTTTCTATGTTGAACGATACATTAAAGGTTGTTCACTTTCAATCTTCTAAAATAAACTTTTTCTCAAACATACTGAACTTCTTCATCAAAGTGTTTTATTGCTCGACACATAAAATACCGGGATAATTTATTCTCATGTCTAAGTAATACACCCTGAAGTCATATGCAATATCTATTCAGGAATCAACATGCACGCCTGGACCTCTTTAGCGGAATTTCAATTTCGAATCCCAAACTCCCAGGACCCGTGGGGGCAAAATACCTCTTTGACAACGTAGGTAAGCGGAGTCTAACTTATGATATCGCTTCACTATATGTCGATAGCGGTCGAGGTACTCGAGAAAAATATGTCCCTTCTTCTACGCCAATTCACGGCTTATTCACTAGGAAATCTAATCGCTTTGACAGGCGAAACTTACCTTTCCCCTTCCTCATAGCCTGGAGACTCAGGGTCGGACAGAGGAGATTTCCTCAGGCAACAAACTGCGCGAGATTATTAATCCAAAGTAATAACGGATTTTTTATTATAGGGACTGAGTCCAGGGCTGATTACAACATCTGTTTCTATATTAGATATTAAGGAAGTATAGCTATCATTTTTTTATTAATGCTGTATCGTTTCCTTACTTTTTTTGATTCTAAAGAGTCGCTCTTTTTAATGGTATTATTATTACCAAAATAGAGAAGATAAGTATAAAATGCCTTTCCCCGAATTCCAGGTTTTCTACTGTATATTTCTCAGTCTGCTTAAGAACACAGATAACACTACTCCTTAAATCCTGTTTCATCCTAGCTCGGGAGACTTTTCAATGGTCGGAAGAGAGTAGATTTTATTTTCTCAATTTTGTTCATACATCTTAGCGGTACTGGCCGATACGCATAATGCGCTACAATATTGTGACGGAATATACGAAATTCGATATAAGTTCATTTTTTTGTGTGTGAATTCCAGCCTAATGTCACACTATACTTTACATATGAATGTTTTCTTATCACATGATCTAAAATAATATCACTATCAGGGCAATCAAAAGCAAAGCTTGGACTTAGCGAATGTTTAATGTCACAATTTCGAAAAATCACATGAGTTAATAAACGATGCAATTACTCCGTATATGAGGGCAAATACCCTCTTATGCCGTGGAAAAGGCAGGCTAACTCCAATAAGCAATTCGCCATCTTACCGTCCAAAGAAGACCAACGCCAAAGGCTACCCAGAAGATTATCGCCCCAATTTCATTTATAATTTCTCATATATCCGGCCTAATAATCTTACCAGCTTTGGGAATATAAATACTCTCGTCAAAAGCAAGCGATTACACTTTCTCTTAATTTTTCCTAATCATACGCACCCGGTAGCACCTTCAGGGTTGGAAAGAAGGAGTTTATTATTTTCAAATTACAAGGACAACAAAAACGACGCGGAGATGTATGGTTGTCTAACTTCATATGATTAATCCAAATTACTTTTTTTAAAATTCAAGTCTGGATATTTGACTGAGAGGGGGACTATTCTCTACTTCATACACCTCGAGTGGTCTATACATTTACCTAATATCATTGATGAATAAGCCACTTGTCGAGTCGCTGCCGACCGGGATAATTTATGACTTCTTTCCACGAATCCCTAGGTTAAATTATTCACCGGACTAAAATCAATCTGTGACGACAGGCGGAACAACCACTCTTACTCCTATCCCGCCGGGCACTCAGGGTCGAGCACGCAGAATTTCTACATATTGCCAACACATATCCAGACCGAGCACAATTGTGAACTTTTCCAAAAGTCGAACCTATCGAATCGACCTCAGCCATTAACTATATTACAATTCCCAAGACTTAAGTCACATTACTTGACGACATTATGAGCACGTACTCAATACCTACACAAGGGAATCAAACACACGCCAACAAACGACACTGGAACCACCTATACGACAGCAACCTAATTTTTCAAATTTTCGCAATCCAAACCCGGACCCGTGGGGGCACAACCTCCTACCTATGCACGGTGGGCGGCTCTAATGATCGCCCTTGTCGAGCGCGCCCGAGAAATCGCCCTCACCAACTCCAGGCATACCTTACACACCCGCGCACGACCACCAACATCAACCACCACGCGCACCGCATAACCTTATCCCACTTTTCCCCTTAAATCACCAGCTCACGCCGAGGAGACTATAATTATTATAACAAGAGGGTTACGAGAAGAAGGAATATTTTCATCAGGCAACAACTATAAGGCGGTCGTTAAGAATTTATAGCCAAAGATCGGATTTTTGTGAACTAGAAGGGGGTATAATCTACTCTTTAATACCTACTGGGATTCAGTTGACACATTATGTTATAGCCCGTTATGTCGAGTATAATACCGACGTTGAGCCGAGAAATTACCTAAAATACGAATCCAGCTTTTCACGGAATAAATTCCTTCGGTAACAGTTATTAATTACGGAATTAAACCTTCCCTAACTTTCCACTTATAGAAACATCAAGAGTCATAGAGGGATTCTTTATTTCTCAGTAAAGCAAATCATTAAACTATAAGAACTACGCGAAATAGTTTTTTCCAAAGATCGGAATTTGGTACCGTTAGAGGAGTAATATATTCTCTTAACACTATAGTGTGAGGTCGGGCCTAATATGTTAATATCTGACCCTTGTCAGAAGCTATAAGCGGCCGAGAAATGCCTATTCCTTCGTAAATCCCAGAGTATTTCACGGAAATAAATTAACTCAGCGCAGTATTAACGAAAACTCTCCTCTCTCTTCCGCTGCCAGGTGACTATAGTATATTATCAGGGTCGAAAAGAGGTAGGCTTTTCTCATAGTAGTCAACATTAATCGCGGGAGATTTATATCCCAAGTCGGATTCCCAGAAATCGTATTTATCCCTGAACTAAGTCAACTCACTGGCGTAATTAATTAATGACAAATCTCAAGGGAATCATTAACAAGACACGTGCATTGGAACTTTTATGCGAAAATTTATTAATTCAATTTCGAATCACCAAATACTCACGGACCGTGAGGGGCAAATCAACTCTGCCTTTTTAGTTATGAGGGCTCCTTATTAAACTCTCCTCCCTCATTTTGGTTCCTCTACTCAACTTCCTAACTCTCTATTTCGTTTTATCTCTTTCAGTCTTTAGCACGAAAAACTCCCTCATACCACGAGATAAAGTTTTGGGGAGGAAATTGGTGTGTGTGTTCTTTGCGGTGAGTTAGTGCAGCGAGTTTTTTATTTCTTAGTTAAAGTTGGATATTCACAATTTACTCCTACTTGGAACAAGAGCTCAATCCCAAAAAAGTGGCTAAATCACAAGACTCCCAACTAAGACTCCTAGGTAGACTCTTGGAGGCGAAATAATTTACAAACTCAGAATTTATCTCTAGACAAATTTATTCTACCAAGGGGGAATATTCTATTATTATTACCGTGGGCCGGCCCTATGATTATTTCAGCCCTTGTCCAGAGCGTTCAGGCCTATTGAAAATGCTACACTTATCGCCTTCCAAACCTGATCTACTACTGAGAAAAATCTCTTGCGCATGCAGAAACCTTACACTTTTTCCTTCCGCTGCCGGGAACTTCAGGGTCGATTATATGTTAGAGAATTTCTAGTTAGCATTATAACAACTTATTGCGGCGATAGAATTATTTCCTAACAAAACGTAGAACGCTTGATATACCTATGTGAAGTGAAAGGGATATACTCTTACCCCATGGGGTCTTAGGCTCATATGATTATACGCCCTTATGATCCGAAAGTTCATGGATATACGGTACCTTAGAGAATATGCCTTTCCTTCTCGAAATTTCCCTAGTGATTTTTCAACCGAGGATATCTTTATCGGCTGACAGCGAAAAAACTCCTTCTCCTTTCTCTCTTGCTAAACCTCTTTACGCCTAGACAGTGAGAGGGGCAGGTTATACTCTATGTCAAAGAGCCTTCTCGGAGCTATTCGATGAAGGAATTGTCTTTGACTCTCTGTCTCATTACATTAAGTTAAAGGCGAAAAATGCCTTTGCTACTACGGAGGGGTACCTCCCGGCGCGATTAGACGTTCACAAAAGAGTTGAGTAAGTTCCTTATCTCGGCAACATTCAGACGCGTAAAGTAATTTAATTTCCGAATTAGTAATTGGTGCATTCGAAATAGAATCTTTCCTTCGTTCCAGAGTTTTCACCCTCTTGAGCCTTACTATATGTCGTTTCTACTATTCAAGGGAATCATAAACAATGACTTTATACGTCTATGGATTATCTATAGACCGAAAATTGTTTATACAATTATCAGTAATTCCAATACACAACTCCGGATAACAGTAGGGAGGGCATTTAACCTCTATATAGGGTAGTGGTCTTATGAAACCATTATATAATTGTTATTAACGACCTTATTCGAATCAGTACGTGTTCGGCCGCGAATCATTGCCAATACCAGAATACACACTACTGCACCATATGTAAATCACTTTGGATATCTTCGGCATCTTCAGAGGCGAAAGATAACCTCTCTCCTATACACCAACAGACCGAGAGACATAAAACAAGAAAATACAAAAAGAGAAAAGACAAATTTACACGTGTTTTATTCAAAAATCACTCAAATAATTTACAGCGCGCCCAGAAAAAATAGTAATATTTCGCCAAGTTTTGTGTGATTGGGTAATTTTCGATTAAAATAGAATTTTATACACCATTTAAGAAAACAATTACACAAAAAACATTAAAAAAAACTTAGATAGCTAAATGCACTTGCATTCTCTTCAAAAGTGGAAATAATTACAAGCTAGCTATTCTAACATCGCACTTAGTTCGACACATTCTTTTTCAAATATACTTGGAGTAATTCTGCATACATCTCTTTCAGGATTTCTTCTTAGAGGGGAAACAAACCTCTTAACCCTATATGTGGGCCGGCCATACTAGATAGATCCGCCCATCTGTTTCGCACGTCTTTTGCCGACCCGGAGAAATGCCTAAATCCCGTAAATATTTCAGGTCTTTCTTGTATCGTCCCAGCAAGATATTTTTTATTTTTGCTTCTTTGCGATCATACGCCTGAAACACCGTCTCAATTCCTCCCATGACAGACATCCCCTTCTCCGCCCTAAGACAGTGAGATGCGGCACCGTTCGGCAGACCTGTCAATAAGGCTTTTCTCGGGGCGGAGAAATTCAGGCGGGATTCTTGTACTCTTCGTAACCCTTCGATAAGTATTTAATAAGGCGGCTTAAAATAGCCCTTAGCTTCAGCGAACAGGCTAAACCAAAAACACGGCCGAGGAGCCATTAAATTAATGAGTTCAATTATAGGAGGTTAGCTTTCTCGGGTGCTAATTCATTCTTTTGAGCCACTTTTCTAACTATTTAACAAATTAAAAAATTTTATTTCTTTTCTTTAACATTTTAGTTATTTTTGTAATTATTTTTTTTTCTTTTTTTTTTTAACAGGTTGCCTGTATGCAAATAAATTTCTACAAAGTAGTTGTCGCGCCATACAGAATAATACCGTATACTTCCTTCGCTACTATTGGTCCAAGTGGGCACTCTTCTGATGTTAAGTGGTAATTGTACGTGATTTACTCTGTTCAACCAAAAGTGGAAATATCTTCCAAGCCTGACGCTGCTGAGGAACTTATAGCGAATATTATATTTTCAATTTCGAAATCCCTAAACCGTACGGACCTTATAGGTTGGGCAATACCTAAACTTTAACCTGTAAGGGCAGGCCATTAATTGAATATCTTGCAACTTGTCGAGCGCGCAGGTCACTAGAGAAATGCCTTCTTTACCAATCTAATCCTTAACCAAGTCATTAATTATACACGGGTAAATTCAATCTTAGCGCAGTATTTCGAAAAACTTCTCTCCTTTCTCTTCCCAGTACGAGTATAATCCTTTCTTCGACTTCTTCATATCATAGAGATGTGGTGCATTTATGTTATTGCTTCAATGTTCATAGGTCAAATTTATAGCAGGAAGCACAAGAGGTTCGAAACCGGAGGAATTACCCGACTCTATAACGGTACCTCCCTTTAACCGCTTCGGAAGACGAAATCACTTGCAAGACCGGGGGTAGGGTTCCTCAAACAGAACTCCTTCTTCTACCAGCCGGTGGGACCTTAGATAAGATACTTCCGGAAAGAGTAGCCTTTTCCTGCGGGCACATCTGCTGCCTTATGATAATTCTCAGCGATGGTATACAGAGAGAGAAATAGAAAGAAAAAGACGGTCAGGAGAGAAGAAGAGATGCCGGCACAAGATACAGCATAAACAAATATGAGTCCTCCGAGGAAAGGAAGGAATATTAAAAAGTATTTATTTAATGTTAATATATAAATATCTTTTATACATTAAATTAATATGTCTCAAATGCTCGGGATAACTAAAAAGATTGGATATTTGTAACTTTCTTACTCGCACCTGCAGAGCTTATATTAGGACAAATTTTACCCACCTGGTACCATTGAGTTCCACTGTCTACCCATTTCTTAACCTCTATCTATTAATCTGCATACTCACAGATATTGCCTATGACAACCTTCTTGATTTTACTAAACACCTTCAAACAACTATAAAAGAATCAATAAAATTAAACATTAATTTGTATAACCACCATACTAATCACTCAAGTGAGTACCTAAGGAATTATAATAAGCCGCGCTATATCGCGCGGCAAAGCAATGAAGAGAGAGATCATTATTTCATCTAAAATATATTTATTCAGTTGCTAATCGGTCAGTACCCCCAGGGTAAATTAATTGGTGCCAGTATAGCAGCCATTTTGGACTTTATTTTGGAAAGTCTATAATAAGAAAATGGGCAATAATAAGACAAAAAAAATTATCTTATTCCAAAACTCCACAGGCAGCAGCAGCATCTATAGAGATTCTGTCTATGTTGATCTGACATTTCTTCTTTCGTATGTGATTTGTGACAAGATTATATATCCGGAGTTACTTTTACCTATTTCCTCGACTTACATTTACGTGTGAATAAATAGACATCATATTTCATGTCTCTATAGATGATTTTCTGCGAGATGTGAATTTTTCTAACCAAAAACCAATGTTTAATTTCTGTGGTTTACTAACTGTAGTAAGAAGAGATATGTCATTACGCGTGAGAGTACATTCTTGCACCTATATCAAACGCTTACTTATGATTAAGTATGTAATTGTACGAAGCCTTAAGATCTTACTGCCTATCGATCCAGAGTATAGCATACAACTATTCTAGAGGTATTATCACTATTTATATTTACCTCCAGGTCACTGGGATAATAAAATTACTTTTATATTACTAGCGCTTAAAGCCGATAAAACTCCTTATAACCCACTTTCCTCCAAGTCGAAAACCTCATTTTTGCCTACGACAGTAAAGAGATTAAGACATGAATCATTAAGTTTCGGAGAAAGGTAAGCTCGGAGACTCGGGATATCCAGACTACTCTAGTAACCCCTTAGAAAAGCGTTAAAGAGGAAATAAATTCGTCTAAGCTTAAACCAGGAACAGGCATCCATAGTATACCCGTAATATAAATAATAACCGAGATTTATCGACCGTCGAAAGAGTAAGTAAGCTTTCATACTAGAGCAACATTCGCGCGTAAGATAATTCCGAGTTTATGGATTCGAAAAAAATCGTTAATTTTTATTTACCGTAAAAGTCGACCTCTGGAGAAATAACTAATATGCGAATTCACCAATCATAGGCAAAGTTTTTTATCGAGGGGACAATGCGAAATTTTTTCATTTCACGAATCCGAAATACCTTACGGATTATCGGACAAATATAGTTTTTGTATCTTTTACTATCCACATTAGAGACAGGCAGACTCTAAACAATTAACAATTTTGGGTTATGATCTGGTACTGCTATCCTTATTGCTTTTCGAAATAGAGTTAAATGCTTACTTATATCAGATTAGTCCTTCATCCAGGTCACTGGAAATCTCGCGTTATCTCGCACAGCGAAAACTCCTCTCCTATTTATCTCCTCAAGCGAAACGCCCTTTTCAGCCTAAGACAAGTGAAGAAAGGGCAGGTACATCTGATCAAGATGCGGCCGGGCACTCTAGTAAAGGGATTATACCCGTAACTCTTAATCAGATCATTCACCTCCATTAAATTATGCGGAATGCCTTTACACAGGAATAACAGGCTATCTTACCGCCTTGGGACAATTTATCGAGTCGAATAGAGGTAGCTTAATTCTCAGTATGCAACATCGCGACGAGATTATTTCCAGAGTTTAGTTAGAATTATCGAACTCTTAGTTAATTATATTCCAGCTAAGTATCACCACTGAGTAATCTATTTTAGCGTTTATTATCAGGGAATCAACTTCACGCTGGACTAAGTACAGATTATATTTATTTACAAATTTATTCGATTAATCCAGATGATTGTATTTATGGGATATAAACTGCGTACTGACTATATAAGTATTAAATAATATTATATCCCTTCCGGCAGTCTTTTTAAAATTATCATGAAGTCACATTCAGAGCAACATATACCAATCAAACTAACTATTTAGTATCACGAGGTTTAGCTATTAGCTGCAATAATATATACTCATGGTTCTTTCGTCGCTGAAGTGTACAAATACAACTATAGCAGTAACAGCGCACCTATCCTTGCACGCTATTAGTATATTTAATTTTGTATAATTTATGAAAGTAAGCCCAGTGACCTAAGCAAGTTGCAACTTTACCGCAACGCCCTATACGAAGTTAGGGAGTTGATATCCTTTGCATAAGCCTAGGATTACTAAAGGGAATTAAGTCTTTACAAGCTAGCCTTCGTCCCGAATGGAATGGGAATACCTCGATCACTCTTACAACACCATTATATATATTAATATATTTAATACAGGAATAGAAGAAAAGTCGTAATTAATTCAAAACGATATACGGCACGTGAATCACTCAAAGCTTGGTATGCCAGTCAGTCAAAAGCGACGTGTAGACGGCCAATAGTGGAACAGTCACTGACCCCGTATGATTCCATCTCTCCTTCCCTTTGACAGAGAGGCAAGAACCGGCCCTAGCCCCCGTGTAACCGCGGCGCCGATCACCCTTACGATCCATGCGCCCTCACAACAGGTCCTACAGGCCGCGCCCGCAATCCCGAAGGAATTGCGAAGTTGCGGGCAAGCCGAAGCTGCGCAATGAGCGAGATTCCCTTTGCTACTCCGCAGGCGTTAGCTAGATGTCTGTCATATGTAAGCTCACCCGCTCGGTCACAATTAGCCGAAGACGAGACACCCAGTAGAAGGTGGGTACCTACCGGAGCGTGTGAAAATCGATAGTTGAGTCTACCGGTTTTTGGATCGTAACCAGCGACTGCAGATAGTGACCCAAGAAACTTCGAGAGCCACCACGTCTTACCTTCGCAAATAAAGTGGCGGCGGAGTAGTGACTCACAAGATCCGAGGAGAGACCGTGATTCCATACAATAATAATTATACCCTCGATTATTTCTATCAACATAACTTTTAGTGTCGCAACAGCATCAAGAGCTACCATCTGCCTACACCGCCACTCGCACGGCAAGGACCCCTACGTGAACCGAGACCCTTCGGTTAATATACTTAAATACGTCTATACTAAACTCTCATTCAAACGAACTCTTGTTTTTTTCTCGCATACCAATGCCTGCACTTCAGGGTCAATCTCGCTGGCAGGAGGATTTCACTAGCTATATCAGAGGCGCTCTAAAAAGTCACAATTCATCGCAATAAACTTGTCCCGCTGACCGACTCTATAAACAACCATAACGACTAAGTAGCGTTACTGACACCCAAATAGCTGCTTCGGATCAGCCTCCACGCTGCTGCATCAAACGAGAGGTACCCCCCCGCCCATATGCTGTTTCCTCTCGTACATAGAAGTTACGGGAGTACTAAATTTATTCAACATAATCTATTAGTCAATAGACCTACGCCGCCGTTTTAAACTAGAAGATCACAGATAAGAAAACAGATAATTTTTAAGTAAAATGTTTAATAACTTAATCCTTCTCCGCGCACGGATCCGGTAATAAAAGCCACTTCATAGAACTCACGTATCCTTTACTTCTAGTACTGGTTCATGGAAATCGTGACAATTATTTCCGCACCTTTATGGGCGAATGTTTATCTAGCCCAGCAACATGATTATTATCCGATAAAGAAGAGACAATTGTAAATTAGCACGATTTCATACAGAATGGATCAACAAAAAGCTAGACGTCGTCACTGATGTACCTTGGCCCGCTTACCAACAAACGCACCAATATTATTTTATATTCCGACTGCTCGCGATATAAATTTATTTCTGCACACCTAAAAAGAGAAAGAATCTTAATGCCTGCAACCATATCAAACTAGAATGTAGTCAAATTAAAAAGGAATCAGACTGATGGATTCCACCACCTTAACAATATTTACACAAGCATTCATCAATCGAAGAATCACACGTATATCTGTTCACTGAAAAATTATCCCGTGGAATTTCAAATGAACCAGCAATATTAAATTTAAGACCTTTTGACTCTAGCGCGTAAAGGTTCCAATAGTTATACTCTCATGCCTGAGATGCTGTGTCTTCTTGGAAGACATTAAAAGTATTAAGTCTGCGTTTTACACATACTTTTATTTCTAGACAGATTAAGTACCGCCTAACACAAGTAATACTTCATCTCATATTGAAAAACACTTGTCCTCATAAAAGACACGCGTTCGTCGAAAAAAGGAAGCCGAAAAGACCAGAAGGAAGATCATTTTATCCAGACTCGTGTCGCGCACATGACCCACAGCACCACCTATTCACTTGTATACCATCATGATTATTAAGTCTCTAGCGCATTAAAACTCATATCTTAATAACCATCACCAAATTCAGAATGTACAACTCCGCTCCAAGAATCGCTAACAAAACCCATTTGCAGCGTAAAAAATCAGCGGCAAGCAAGACACGAAATACTACATAACCCTATGAAGATGTATTACTTAACCAAAACATCTACTTGTATCGCAACAATTAAAACTATTGCAGAAAGAAACAAAATGGACAGAAAAAGAAAAAGTAGTAGAGGGTCTGTACAAGCACAGATGAAACACAACCGAGACGACAGTGAGTACGGATTCCACTCTCCAAGCTAACAAAGACCACATTCTATGATAAAAGTCTTGCAATATTAGTCAAAGCTCTTTAGTCAAATTTTAAAATTGGCTTGATCCATAAGCATTATCGGCCCCAGCGCCGCTTCGAAAAGCCTTTATCAGCTCTTTATACTCTATGAAAGAAGATAGAATCAACGAAATGCAAGACCGAAAGAACCCGACTTTGCCGCACCCTCCATCTGCAATAAGCAACCCAACATGTAAGTATTAAGAGACCATTGAGCACCACAATTCCATTATCGGAAGAGAGTGCAGAGAATACTCATGAAATAATAAGGAAGGTGCGACATTGCCTAAAAAGCAATCTTTCATTATTTTTTAAAAATAATTATTTAATTAGCTTTACCCGCGCTAATAAATCCGTTAGTTATGTGATGGAGAAAAACCTGTATATGTAGAAGTACGTGGTAATTTCAACTGTTGATCTGGTCAAAGTGAATAAATCACTCCGAGAAGAAGTGTCAAGAGTAATAATATGTTATATGGATGGTAAAATAGAGACGATATTAATTAATAGTATACGGGAGGGATAAGATTGACGTTACATGATACGGCCGTCAAACTCCCCTCCGACCTACGGCCTCTACATTACCAACTACTATGCCCATCTCAGAGCGGAGGAGTACATTTAACCCGAGCCTCCTCTACTTATTAATTCCTACACCTCTCATGTCTCTCCAATATTCAACTATTAGAGTCTTAAGCTCAACAAGGGTCTTCTTTTCCCTTACGCTGTGATATACTGCGCTAAGAGCTCACCCGTTCCACTTACTGCCTAGTGGGGGGATCTGCTAGATAACGGTATAGTAATATTGAGGACAAGTAAAGGAATTATTCTTTGTTTAATTAATCTATAAATATATATTATAATTCTTTTCACATCATAAATTTAAATAACAAATATGTTTACAGAGATAATTAAAAAGATGATCGGAGAACATTATGAGAGGACTAAACACTATATCTAAATGAGAAGATTCCCATAAAATGTTTTTTATTACTTCTTAATGTAAAATAAAAAAAATTCCCCCGCCGTTTACAATAAAACACTGCAATTATAGCATTCCATTGAATTTTATCTCACTTTAGAAGCATTACAAGAAGCACTGGGCTTAAGTATTAATCAACTTGAATCGAGCGTATCAACTATAACAATTAGGGTTTTGAAGGCCACGGATAATTCTTAGCTTGAATGCTTTAGTTATTTATTAAATTAAGAATTCAGTCCGGATTAATCCCTTGGTCGTTTGACAGTTCTGAATTAATGGATAATTCGACTTAGATTATGCACAGTAACCGATGAAACGGTGAATTTGGATAAGGCAAATATTAATTAGCTTTATGGAAAGAGACCGCTTAATTAGATCATTTAGCGATCATTCATTTACCCCTTTGTAAACCAACCCAAGACTACAGCCTGACGATCATAGCAATTAAGCGAAGATATAAGAAACTTTGCCGGCTGCCAAGCGTCAGACGAACCCACCGTCCTTAATAATTAGCCCGCCCTCGTCACACTGAGTAAGTGGTAAGAGTAAGAACACCTGCAGCTGCGCCGTCGAAAGCAATCTAGGAAATAAAAATTAATACAATCAGGTTCAATTAATGAAGTGATATTCCAAAATAGTATTCACAGACGAACCGGCCATTATGAATACCAGAGCACCCGCTCCGAGACCAGACTGTCCCGAAAGATAATAATAGCAGGCCACTAGTTAACTGGCTACCGCCTTATTAATTAATAATATATATAACTATATATTAATATTAGTATAAATTACTATATTATAATAATAATTAATATTATATAATAATATAATATATATATTATAATTAATTTGTTTAATTATTTCTTTTTAATTCAAATTCACCTAATAAATTTGGATTTTCTTTATTTTTTTTTTATCTATTTTTTTTTTCATTTCTTAATAACAAAAATTTTATTATATTATAAATATATTTTTTTTCTTCAAATTTACTCAAGATAATTATTTCAATTATAATTCTTTCAACTATCTCCTTCTGCAATTCCTTCAATTATAATAAATCTATGTATTAAATGTATTTATTTTATTATATATTATTTATATATATATATAGTATATATATATATATATTATATAATGGATAATATTATTTAATATATACTATAATATAATATATATATATTTATATATATATATTATTAAAGGAATTTCTAAAATAAAACTAAATCCATATTATTAATTATAAACCAGATATCATCTATCTCCATAAATTATTTTTTAATCATTTTTTCAATTACCTTTCGTTTAATTTCCACATTACAACATATAGGAATTTAATTAATAATTATGTATAAATAACCCAAATAGACAATCCATTTCCAACCACTTTTAAATTCCCCCATTTCACATATCTTTCAATTATCTCTATCGTATAATTCCTTCAATTATCTTCTCGTTTAATTTACATCTTATCATATCCACGTCACTTCTAATATTTAAGGCCGCTAACTCCCAAGAATTACCCCACCTCCAAGGCTACATGGTTAGCCACCATATTTAATAAAATATGATAATTTTGTAAAGTGTTTTAACAACTAACTTAGCTTAACAACAACAGTATTTTATTGTTAAAATATAAAGGGAGATTCTAAAATCTAATAACTTATTTAGAGTTTTATTTTATTATTATTTTTTCATTTCAAGAAAGATTATATAAGGATTTATGTTATTCAGACTTTTTAAACTTATATGTTTCAAAACTTTTTTAATATAATATTAAAAGTTTTATTTGTCAACTTTTTAAAATGCTACTTTTAACTTAATATTAAAAAACTTTGAGATTCATTTTTTATTTAAGAATTTTATTATTATAAATTATCGTAATCATAACTATTTCAAAAACAAATAACTCCTGTAAATAGTAATAATAATAATAATAAATAATAAAAATAATAATATATAAAAATAATTAATAATAATGAAAAAATAATAATATTAAAGTATATTTTATTATCAAATAATATTATATATAATATTAAATTTGTAATATATTCTGTGAAGTTAATCTTAATCATTCTAATAATTCTAAAAGTATAACAATATATAATATAATAATAATAAAATATATATAATATATTATTATAATAATTAATAATAATAAATTAATAAATAATAATAACTAAAAAATAATAATAATAATAATATAAGATAATAAAATATATTATAATAATATTATTTATAATTAATAATAAATACAATATAATATAGATAATAATATAATAATAACAAGTAATATAAATTATAATAATAATTATTACTAAACTAAATTCTTAAAAGCATTGTTTTTACACATACTACATTCTAAAAATAACGATAATAAAAAAATAGAAAAAATTGAAAATATTTTTTTTACATATACATCTATTTTACTAATTATAATACATTTATACATCAATATATATTTCCTTATAAAAAATTTATTATGGTATATTATTTTTAATTACACATATATAATATATATTATAGTAAATATATAATAATATATAATATATATATAATATATATAATTTAATAATATATATATATATAATATATAATAATATAATATATATATAGATAGCCTAATTTTTTTAAATTTTCATAATATTTCATTTTAAATTATTTTAGAAATCATTATAAAATAACTTTTTCCCTTTTTCCCTAATCTTAATCCAATCCAATCCTAAAACTCAATCACACATTTAATTACTACATCATAAACATCAATAATTACTTTTCTATAATATCTTTTAGTATAAACTATAATATTTATATAATTACTTCTTACGTTCATTATCCTCTGCGATTACATTAAAGTTTTAAAACATAATCATAAATATTTACATAAATTAAATCATTGAAAAAAAATTTTTACAATATTAATATTAACATAAAAATAATTTCTATATAGACATTAATAAAATATTATATGTAATTTTTATATTAATAAACAATAATTTTTTATCTCTCTCTACATACCTTAAAAAAAATACTATAAAACTTTTATTCAAATAATCAATAAACAATAATTTAGAACAATTCTTTTTTTTAATCAAAGAAAGAGGGCCGCATACCAATATAAGTCCACAATTTTCAGACACCATCAACCACGTTCACTGAAACTGCCAACGCTCAAGCGATGAGTGCTTATCTTTCCCCAAAGTTAATTCTACACACTTACAAATCCTCTACAGGTAATATTCAATTTTACCAATTAACAATAAAAAAGTTCCTTCTGATTTAAATTTTTTCATCCTAACACATCCATAAAACAATTAAACCCTTACCGTCGTTCCAGACTTTCCTGCCCTAACATAACTTACTACAAAATATCCTTCACATATTTAAATTAAAATCACAGAAGGAAAAAATTAATAAAATTCCCCATTCAAAAAAAATTTAATGTAAAAATCTACAAATTCAAAAAATTTAATACCAGTAAATATAGCAAATCTTTCCGTGGCCGCATGTTACAATTATTTCTCATCTGGTGAGATGCAATGCTGCAAAACCAAAATCCAAATCTTGCATTTATTTTGCTCACAAAAATTTTTTTTTATCTAACCAATAACTTAGGAAACTAAAAAAATTCTTTGAAACAACAAATTCATAAATACAACAATTTTAAATAAAACTTGGTTATCTCTTGAAAAAGATTAATATTAATTTTTATCTCTAAATCTCTTAAATTTTAAATCCTATTCTACTCTTGAAAATATTAATTATTAACTAATTTTAGAATTCATTAACATTTCTTTATAACCATTATTCCATTTCTGATCAAAATATCTAGAACCCTGCATTACCTTTCTCTATCCATCACCAACATCTAAAAATTCTTTTTTTCAAATCTCCATAAAAAATCCAATCAAAAACTGATCAAACAATAAACTCTCTTAAAATTAAAAATATATATATATAATTCTTTTCTCAATATAAATTACCGGTGGTCAATTCTTTATAAATATATTCTATAATAACTTCATATAATATCACTCTTTCTAAGAATCTTTCACTAATAATCAACATTAAAATGATGCATCCTGCCTTCTACTTAATACAAGAATTATTTCTTTAAAAGTTTAAGTTTATTAATAAATTATAATATAATAATTAATATATAAAATTATATATTATATATAATTAAATAATATATATAATATATATATATATAAAATAAATATTTATAATATATATAAAAAGTTAGACTTATTTTTTTAGTTCTCTTTTTGCTTTTTGTGTCTATGTAAAAAAATAAATATATGAAATTCAGGTATCAAAATAAGCCCTTTTAAAAATATTGTATATAAAATTCCCCTTTCTCTATACTGTTAAATTCCCACCATTTTTTTAGTAGCCCTAAAATCATCACATAAACACTCATAGCAACCCCTTACAGCTGACATTCCATTCAAGGTATTATTGATAATAAGAAGGTATTATATCATCCCCCTAACTATAATAATATCCCTTTTTAAAATTTAAAATAATAATTACTATTGTTATTGAATATATTAAAATTTATAATAGGATCAAGGTACATGTAATTATTTGCAATATTACATATTAGTCATAAAAGTTTAAAATGAAAGAAATATCATGAATAAGGTTGCAATTAATGTAAAATCCTATATAAATAGTAAATATTATAATCAGATATTAATACACCTCAATGATTCAAAAAATAATATAGTCATAAGTGATATATATATATCGCTGACCCAAATTGTTGAAATTTTTAAGGAACTTAGTATTAACTATTAATACTGTAGTCCTTATTAAAAAATATTATTCCTTTTCTTCTACGAACCTATTTATAATGTTTTTCATACCTCTGTTTACCACCAAACAATCCAAACCAAAATTTCTCTATCTAACTAATACTTAATATCTTATACTTTTCCCTTAGATAAACATTCTTTTATAAAATCCCGTCCTAAAAATCAGAAGTGAGGATTTAACACAAATTAAATATCACAATATGTATTAGTAACTCATAATACTAAATTCATAATATGACTAATAAAGAAGGAATTACCTCACTCTTCTCGTACATATATAAATTCAAATTTTTCTTCCCCAAGCACTTAATTATCCACATCTCAGTGTAAGGAAAAAAAATTAAACGAACCACTCTCTAATACATTTTAAATTAAATTAGTCTCGATTATACATAAGAAAAACCATATATAATATCGCATTCATATAATTCAGAGTTCAAATATTCCCTCACTCTCGTCCCCATTAACACCCCCTAGACCTACGTATTACATATTTCAAAAATAATACATAAATAAATCTAGTTAATATCTCCTTCATTCTTCTTCTTCCCCTACTACATTCGATAATAAAGAAGAGGGTATTATTAATAAGTAACGTTAAAAAATTTAAATAAGGTCAGTTAAAAGAAACACGTTTAACTTTTCACAAGACTTAAGTTCTTTGAAATATCAATATTCCCATTTCTCTCCAATATGAAACAAAAAAATTGTAAAAATCAAAAAATTAAAAAAACTGCGACATAAATATTAAAGAATTTAAATATTTTTACCCAATCTATGCGCATATAAGACGAACATAAAGAAGAAAATATGAATTTAAAATTTAAATGTATTTTATTCATTAATTATCATTTTCAAACCATACCTCTTAATTCAACTATTATTAGTTATTTTAAATTAAATCTTATATATATATATAATTCTATATTAATAAATATTATATTTATAAATTTATATATAATAGATTATAGCGGTATATTATTATATATATACAATAGAATTGTTATATATATAATATATATATATGTTTGTATATTGTTTTTTTATTTATTTATTTTGTTTTTTTTTAATATATTCAATATATATACAAAATAAGGTTCTAATTTTAACAAATATTTCCCAATTTTTCTATTACGTATATTATACTAACTGCCTAAATTTGGTCACAATTCATTTATTACTATTAATAAAAACAAATCATACATTTTATTACTAACATTTGCAAACCAATACTTTTATTAATAAATATATAAGAATATCAATGAATCTTCAAAATATAAATATAGCCTTATCATAACATCCGTGTCTATATATTATAAATCAAATAAACATTTTTTCTCAAATGAAAGTTAATCTTATGTTATATTAATTTTTTTTTATATATATAATATATATATATAGTATATATAATATATAATATATATAAATATAAATATATATATAAATAAAATATAATAATATATATATATATATTTCCTTTTGTTTGGTAATTTTCAAACAAAAAACACCTATTTTTTTTTATAATAATTATATGAATATCAAAATCTAAAAAATAAACTTTAATACTTTTCCTTAAAAATAAAATAAAATATTTTTTGTAAATTTAAAAAAAAAAATATTTAAAAAAGTAAAAAAAAAAAAAAAAAAAAAAAAAAAAAATCGCAATTTATCAAGACTTTAACACATTTACTTGTTCTTTCGGATAAAAATAATTTTCTTGTTCTTATTATTAATAACAAACAATTTATTTTTCCAACATTTTTACGACATTACAACTACAGTATAATTTCCTTCGCTTTTTTAAGATAAACAAATATGATTAACATTGAACATATCGGAATCGTCGTGAAAATCCTTGAAAGTGCCACCAACTTTTAAATACGTATCAAGATTTAGACTTATTAATTAATGTTAATCACACAATATTAATATGTCAATGATTTTGAGATACTTTAATTATCAAGACACTTCACACTAATAATTAAACTAAAATAATAATAGTGTCAATATACTAAAAAACCCCATATGGTTAAAACATACATATATCTATTATTTTTTGTTTACAAATCAAACCACTGTCTCTTATTATATTTAGCATCTAACCACATAGTTAAAACCTTAAATTTAAATACCCATAATTTTAATCTAAATAAATCTCACACATTATATAATTATTACCCGGCTTATAAAATATAAACTCCAATACATTTATTTATCACATTCCACATATAGTATTACCTAATAGAATACTATTATAAGATAATCACAGACACACATCCTATTAATTATTGAAAAATTACTCTAGCGACTTTAATTTATATAATATTTCTTTTACTCATTCCTAGAATTAATAAAAAAGTTCAACCCTCACATTTGTTTGATAGACCTGTCGGTCTATCAATCCTCCACATAACCCTAATATATATATGCTTTACAAATAAATATTTAATAAAAATTATACTTACGTTTTCTTAATCAAATCTGAGGTCTCTAAAATCTGATTTACAGCTACTAATTTAATTCCATTTCAGAAATTCTGGTAACAACTTGATTAGGACTAAATCGTTCACATCTCCCCAATTACTAATATTATGTTTATAGATTACATATAAACTTCACTCAAAGTAGAAATTCAATATCAATATTAATTCTAATCCTAGGCTCTTACCATCTTTTTAAGAATAGCTATATCTTACCATGTGACTGTTCACATCCTAACCTACTTCTGTCATCCACCTCTCATTATTCAGATAAATTCTTCATTTTATTAAACCAGAATTTATTCCAATTCAAATTCATAATGTGAAGATTAATTTATTAAATTTACAAAGACTTTTCAAAAACATTAATCCACTCCTCACTACTTTTTACCTGAAATAGTTGTTAAGTTTTTAACGGAATCCAATAATAATCAATCTCTGCACCGTCTATTTTCACAACTGTACAACCATTGATATATCTTTATTACTAAGTAATTAATTGTAGTCAATCCATTAAAAGTATGAGTTGTTTAAATTCCATCCAAGAAAATTCATCTACAATATATTTTTTGATATCTAATATAAAAATTCACTCTTTTCCTCGTAAATGTAATTATTTATCCATCCCACCTCCTATCTTTAATTATTACAGTATAAACAAAAATTTTTAATATAAAAATTAATACATACTAAATTATACTTAACAAAACTTCTTATAAACCTGATTTAATAACAACTGTAAATACGTTAATTTGTTTAGGAATGGTTGAAGATCGTTGGGTACTTTGTAAGTTCTACAACGCTTTGGGGTCTTATTCAATTCAACACTCTAATTTAAAGGAAAATAAAATGGTCTTACAAACAAATATAAGGTATTAAATATCAGTACTAAAGTCTTCATAATCCAAGCACATAATCCAATTACCCTTTCAGTATAATCAAAAGGATTTAAAATCTCCTTTATACTTTCCACTCTTATTATTTCTCTGTCAAGCTAATATTTCCAAACAAAATAGATTTTTATAATTATATAATTCATTATTGGTACTAAAGATTATAAAACTTCACAAATTTTTGTTTAAATATTAACACTAATTGCATATCTTTTACATCTCAGTGAATCATTAATTTCGGAGTGCGAAAGCATTAAAATCTCTATAAATTAACTTTCACTCTAACTTTTCTCTTAACATAAAACCGTTTAACCTAAATATTTATTATTTAATAACTTCTTAACATAACCTTAACTTAACTTTTTTGAAGTAGATTTAGTGTATATTTTCTTTCATAAATTTTAAACTTATTCATTTACTTTAATGTAAGAAATAGAAAAGGATAGATAGAACTTCAAATATACTCCTCATCACATACACATTTATTAACTAGAAAAATAAATTATCTAAAAAATATATACAGATTTTATATTAAAATAAACCATTAAAATATATATATTAATAAAAACTCAATGATTAATTATCAAATTATCATTAAAAAATAAACAATTAAAAACTTAAATTTATTTCTGATTTAAAATTTAAATTATAATTTATTTAAACTGAAATTCATACTTTTACAAGTGAATTTAAAGATCTCATAATGGGAACTTTCATATACTATTTTCTAATCTAATTTCCACCATTCATTTAAATATATAAAGATCACTTTTAAATATATTTTAAAAAATTTTAACTAAAACAACATTTGTAATATTTTAATAACGAACTTTAAATTAAAGATTCAAATTATGAAAAAATACCACCATTCGAAGAGCTTCTAATAAAATTTTAACACAGATTGTACTCTATATCCATATCAGTATTACTGGTTTAACTTATTCTCAAATGACATTAACCATAATTTGAACTACGTCCTCCATTACAATCAAATCAATTAATTGATTATATTATATCTTCATATAATTTTCTTTTCCAAATTTATATTATTAATATTTAATCCTCTGATAACACATTTAAATAAATAATCAATATTCACTATCTTTAAGCAAAATGTCTTAAAAAAAAATATAAAACTCCTTTAATAAAATAAAAAAAAAATAAACTAGTAAAATTTTTATTTTACCTTTACAATTTTTTTCCACTATCAGAAATTTGTTCCATTTTTTTCACTTATTGAAAACCCTTCTAATTTAATTAATGTAAAACTACATTTTATAAATTAACTAAATTACTTTTATTCTTGTATTAGTAAAATTAAAATAAAATAAATTTTTATTATCTACATGTATATATATAATATATATTATAAATATATAATATAATATAATAAATATTAATATAATATACTATAGTATATTATATATTATATAATAAATATATATATAATACTATATAATATATATATATATATATATATTTATATGTATATTATGTTTTTACATTTAATTTGTTAATTTACATTTTTATTTTTATAAAAAATCGTTCGTTAAATTTTAATCTAAATTTTTCTTAGCTCTTTAATAAAACCCACCAAACACACAGCATTATTAAACCTAAAGAAATTCCACTATCTATAATCTTTACTTATATTATGTAAGAATACATCATATTCAACCCAATTATATAGTTTGATTTATAACTATCAATTTATGCACACAATACGTCACATATTACCATTCTAAAAAATTTTTATACCCTAAAAATTTTATATTGTACTTGGTTCAAATACTTCACTCTGTGTTTACATTTAATCAGAAAAGGCAACCAAACTCTAATTACACGGAGTAATTCTACAATTATATATTATCAATACCTCTAAACTCATTCACCAATCAAGTAATACTGTAAAAAAATTTATCAAAACCATTTTTCCCAGACTTAAACTTGATACATCTCCCGATAATTTCCTTCTAATCAATATTATTTAACTTAATTCATAACTTATAAATTATTTTATTTCTCATACAGTATATATAATTATATATAGTATTATTGGTTGACTGACACAATTTTCCCACAACAATCAAATAAATAGAATTCTGGCAACATATTCAATGGTACCATGAAATATATATTTCAGTTCTAAAATCTAGTCATATTTCTATTGCTTACTTTACATTGAAAATAATAACTCTATCTATCACAAAATATAAAATTGATATATTTAAGTAGATAATAAATGAGACATTGTTTCTTTCATGAAATTCACATAAAAATTCAAACACTTTTACCTATTTTCCATACTTATGTGCTTTTGTCTGAGGGTGTACAGAATTTAACGAATGACTCACTTTATGATCTTTGTATATTTCTTATCATTACATTATCATAATTAACCCACATTCTTATTCAAAGAGTGTTCCCAAAACAAAATGAATTAATTATTTTATCACAATTATGTCTTACCAGCGTGTTAATAATTTAACACATATTTAGAAATATTTAGTGCAAAATAGTTGCTCGTATTAAGTATTATATCGTTCTTTGCTATAACACTGACTGGGTATGTAATCTTTTCGATAAGTCAAATAAAAGCCTATATTTTCAAACTGTTCACATTCAATTTCTATCACTCAAACTGGAACCTCAGCATAAAATTAATATTTTACATACATTTTTTATTTAAACTAATACTTAGGTGATTCTAATATTATATTTTATCTCTTACTTAATCATCGTTAATTCTTCTACGCTTATTTAAAAAGTTATCATCAAATGGGCATGGATTAGTTTTTATCCTATTTACATAGCGTTTACTACCAACTCTGGAAATAATTCTTAGACCTCAATTTAATGTATTTTTTATTATTAAATAAGTAAAAATTAAATATAATTGTATAACAGTAGATTCTAGAACAATAGAAATGACTTTTAAATACATAACCATTTATCCATCCAATGTTATATCACTATCATATCATCTGTTTCAATTTTACTTTAAAGATTAATACTTCCTTAAATTTATGTACTCGCTAAAAATCAGAATTTAATAAATAGTAAATAATAATAGTTAAAAAAAGATAGTAACTTTCATATATATTAACCAACACTAAATATAACTAACACCTGCCATTTAGCAGATACAATATATATATTTTATCTTATTAATATATATATAATAATATATAATAATAATATATATCAATATATAATATAAATATAATAATAATATATATATTATATATAGAATTTGGATAATTATAATATATATATAATACATATATATATATATAAATAAAATATTTTTATATATTTAATTTCCAAAAATTTCACCTATCCCTTTTATGTACCCCACAAATATCTATTTATGGCCAGAACATCATCCTTTTTATAGATCTTTGAATTTAATGCCCACGCTCCTCACAACCATACAAAACAGATGGAACAAATTAATTTTAGTTTCGGATCTCAAATTGAACCGATAACTGCAACAGTTTCTTCCACACTGTTCGCAACTTACCATACTGTACAAGAAGACCGCTCCGATATATCAATCAGACTCAAAAGACCATTAGAAGAACCAGATACCATATCCAGAAAGAAACGTATCATCATCCCACTATACAATATCTTCATCTAAAGTTTAAATTTAACACCAAACCAACCAATAAAAAAATTTAAAATAATCTAAAAGAAAAGTTTGCAAACAGTTCCTCCAATAAATTATAAAGGATAAGAGTGTTAATACATAGCTATCTAAACTTCGACCACCTCCTCTGAGAACTACAAGAGTTAATTAAAACCATAAAACCAATCATTTTACATCACATTTACAATTAATCCAAAAAACATTTTACAATTGTATAAGTATATATATAATTATTATATATACATATATAAATATATAATATATATATATATATAATTAATATATAGATATATTATAGTATGTTTATATTATTATGTTGTGGTACCACTTTTACATATATTTAATGAAAAATAACATCTGAGGAACCCTTCTTTCTTATATAGAATTTTGTTGTAATTTCCTTGAAGTTATTACTAGATATTAACAGTTAAATAAAATATAAATATAAATTAACTATAAACAATTTTACTCCTATTAATCTTTCCATATTAATATATATAGTATTAATATATATATATATAATATATATTATATATATAAATATCTATATATATATATATATATAGATATATATATTATATATAAATATAAAATGATATGTTGTTTTATAGGTCACAGTATGTTTCACATTTATAAAATTCCCTTTATAAATTTTAATACTCTTTCAAGTTAATCAAAAACCAGCAACATCCTGATTAAGATTTGTTACCCGTTCTTATCTCACCCTATGTGTTTCCCACTGAATTATTAATGTTTTCTAGTGACTAACCCTAAATTCACCTTACAAAAAAGTTCATGTATAATTTTATTTTTCAATTTAAAATTAACTATGAAGTTCAAAATTACATTTATTCATATAAAAACATTTATTAAAAACATCAAGTTGTTACTTTCAAACAATCACTTATCCATAAACCTCACTAATATTCTCGCGTTTAAGTGAAGCTAAATTGAAGAGCGAATATTCTTCGGGCGTCAAATAAGAATATTATCTCGTAAATTTATTTG
>JABUQX010115728.1:0-10000 GCA_015478945.1 Trachelipus rathkii | reverse complement strand
TCGAACACCATTTTTTCTCTTCACACGCTTCAGCATCAGGATATTACTTTGATTCCACCCAGAGTTTCACATCACCACACCCATATCACAAACACCTCTCTACAGAGCCTCTTATCAATACTACATCATACGCCAGTTACAAATCCTTAAACCAATACAATTCTATTCTTCGTTCTTCATTCTCAACATTTATTTCAATGAAAAATTTGATCCACACATCTACTACCACTTCTCAATGCACCTTGTTTTATATATATATATATATATATATATATATATATATATATATATATATATATATATATATATATATATATATATATATATATATATATATATATATATATATATATATATATATATATAATTGGAGGAGAGCAGTAATAGTACCCTTATATAAGGGTAAGGGAGATAAGGGGAACTGTAGGAATTATAGGGGAATTAGTTTATTGAGTGTTGTAGGGAAGATATATACTGGTATTTTGGTCGAGAGTCGAGTGACTGAAGGACTGATTGGTGAAGAACAAGGTGCGTTTAGGAGTGGTAGAGGATATGTGGATCAAATCTTTACATTGAAACAAATGATTGAGAAAATGAGGGAGAAGAATAAATTGTATTTAGGTTTTATGGATTTGCAATAGGCGTATGATAGGGTTAATAGGGAAGCTCTATGGCAGGTGTTAGTGATATATGGTGTTAGTGGTAGGCTTCTGAATGGAATCAAAAGTATGTATGAGGATAGTGAGGCGTGTGTAAGAATAAATGGTGTCAAAGGTGATTGGTTTAGCATTAATAGCGGAGTGAGACAGGGTTGTGTTATGTCTCCTTGGTTATTCAATTTATATATGGATGGGGTTAGGAAAGAATTAGAGGTGGGGTGGCAGGGAATGGTGTTAGAATGATGGAGAATGGAGATGAGTGGAGGGTACCCTACCTATTATATGCGGATGATTTGGTTCTTTGTGGCGAATCTGAAGAGAGTTTGAGAAGATTGGTAGAGAGATTTGGCAGGGTGTGTAAAAGGAGGGGTTTGAAAGTAAACGTAGATAAGAGTAAGGTTATGGTTGTGAGTGAGGATAGCCCTCAGTGTGAAGTTATGTTAGATGGTGAGCAGCTGGAACAAGTGTTTGAGTTTTTAAAATATTTAGGGCATGTGTTGGATGAGAAGGGAAACGGATGATGCAGAGTGTAATAGGAAAGTTGTGAAATGGCAGGAAGGTGACTGGGTGCAACTAAATCGTTGGTGAATGTAAAAGGACTAAGTATGGAGTGCTAGGGTCTTGCATGAGGGCATGTTACCTGTGTTATTGTATAGGTATGAGACCATGGTCTAGAAATAAGAAGTTAGATCTAAACAATGCTCAGATGGACAACTTAGCTTAGAGTGAGAAGAATTGACAATTGAGGAAATGAACGTATTAGGAGAGTTGTGTGGTGTGAAGAAAGGGGCAAACGAGAGAATAAATGAAAGTATGAGATGGTTTGGTCATGTGGAAAGGACGAATGATAGTCGGTTGGTTAAGCGATATAGTGGGGAGTGTGTTGGGAACAGACCGGCTGGGAGACCGAAGAAAAGTGGATTGAGTCAAAAGGAATGCAATGTCTGGTGGAGAGAAATGTGAGTTTGGCAGAGGCGAGAAGAAAGGCATGATAGGAGTGAGAATGCATAAGTTAAAATGGTAGTGGTTGTGGCCCACCCAACATGAACCCACACTTGACGATTTCCACTATAGTGAGGATCCGTCGCATCCGTGAAGCTCTAGGTGGATTTTCTGACTGCCTGCGATGAGTTCTTACTAATTAATGGTACAGAGGGGGCGGTAAGGCTGGGCTTTCTTTTTCGACTTTTGTCATATTCTCCTACTGCTTTTCCTTTCCGATGCATGTAACGCAACTTACTCCCAACTGGGGGAAAAGGTAGATGAAGAATTGTTATATTATTATTATATTATTATATATATATATATTATTATTATTATTATTATTATATATATATATATATATATATATATATATATATATATATATATATATATATATTATTATATATATATATATATATATATATATATATATATATATATATATATACACTACCGTACTATAAAATAATGCTATTATAATCTTTATTGTAATTAATAAAGCTAGAACTCTTTGGAGGCAAAAGCTATTATTATTATACAAGGAGAAACAAAGCTCCAACAGTTATGTGTATTATGATGTACGGTAAAAATGTGCTTACATCTTATAAAATCACACACATAACTATGTTTATTCCTTTTTGTATGTTATTTAAAATTGAAACAGCCAATAGAACGTCTTTCTCCTCCCGGCAATATCTGAAGCCCAAGGAGAGAAGACGCCAGCCAGTTAGTGAGGCTACAACAACAGAGCCATCAGTGCCCAGGGCGTCGCCCTGGCACTCTCTAAATATATTTTTTATACTAAAATTAAAGGTGTTAGATTATTATTAATGTTCTTATAAAGAAGATCTCTTGTTAAGTGTCATTTTGGCACGCTATGTTGATCCACAGTGAAATAAATAAGATATAAAAATTAGAGAGAGTGGTGAATAACACCTAGCAAAGTACATCGAAGCACTATGACCTTCGCCCCTTTGCCAATCATTCTAATAAATATAATATTGGGATTTGAGTACTCACGAAAATGTATTTGAAGGATCAATGATCCAGTCCTTATTTATTATATAAAATAAAAATTATCTATTATGAACTGTGAAAAATAACAATATAAAAAGAATGTTAATAAAGGAATAACATCAAAGATCTATTTAATACACCTTCCATCTTAATAATTATTGTACCCGAGGTGTGAGTAATTTAATTCTATGTTTATTTGATTAATGACCTCATTATCTCGTGCTACATGTGGTGACCCCAGTATCGTGACTTAAAAATACCAACCTGTCTGATAAAAAAGGGTCAAATGAAAATAATAATAATAAAATAACGCGGTGATAATGAATGAAAGTGTTCAGTAATGAGTACTCAAGTGAAGTTATTGAAAAAGTAAGTCTTGAGGTTCAATATTGATAATGCTAAAAAACGTAAGCGATAACGTGAAGAAAATTTCCTTTTGTAAAAGAAAATAAAAAAGTCGTTATCCAGTAAAAATAGTGCTTTCAAAAAAAAAAAAAAAAAAAACCGCGCTTTTCAAAAAAAAGAAAAGAATATTCGGAGTGTTCAACTCTCTGACTGGGAGGAAGAAAATGGGGGAAGAAAAATTAAAGAATACCCCCCAAGATACCCTCTCCGCCTGCTAAAAATAAACAAAAGTTTTATAGGCTAAACTCTGAAATTTGGATGGTAACAAGCGAGTTTAAAAGAAAAAAAAAAATAAAGTCTCTGTGATGAAGACGAGGCCTATATAAAGAAACTTGTGAAGGGTACGAAATAACCCAAAAGTTAAATTCGCCTCTATGCTGTAACAAACTATAGCTCAAAATTGCCTGTCTGTTAAAGCACATAAGCCACTCGTAACGTTGTTCAGAGAATACAGGAAAGAACATAGAAATTCTTCTCCCGCGCAAATGGTATTTTGTTTTTGTAGTGAAAATTTAATCTTATAATTATTTTGTTTTATTAAAAAGTAATTAAAATATATTATAATACGGTGGCGGAATGATGTTATAAAATAATGGAAAATCAGATAGACTTCTTTTGGTTATATAATAATTAGAAGAATCTTGTGTATAGTTAAATAAACTTGTGTTTACAATGTGTAATAAGGATTTGGGTATCCCCCAACATTCTTAATCTTATCCCCCAAAAAGCGGGAGGGAAAGAAGGTTGAACTTGTAAATAAGACTTTAAGATATATTTGTAACACGGGCTTCGAACGATTTTCCGTGAAAGACGATAATAAAACTTTCTCTTTTAAGAGAAAGAAATGTAATAGAGATATGTGAAACGATACGAAGATGCTTGTAAACGGCCTTGTTAGGAGTGTCCGTAGAAATAAAGAAAGACAACTGTAATAATTTTTAGGTATATTAAAATTTATATTTTAAATTATCTAATATGTGCAGACCTTGCGTCTAGGGGTTTTAAATGCATGCCTGGAGATCTCCATATTAAAAAAAAAAAAAAAAAATTATTGTATTTTATTTATTAAGTATGATAATTAGATTAGGATGTTCGGTTCCTCTGATTAAAAAAAAATATAATGAAATTATTATATTTAGTTATATACGAGTTTATTTTATGTGTCAATAGTAAGATCTGTCTGATTAAAATTATTTTTATAATGTTTTATGGTGCCGAGTTATTTTATATTCTTCGAATTCAAACGCTATTACTTTAAAATTTATCATACCATAGGGGGGAGGAGCTATGAAATCTTGTTGTCCTCTGACGTCATTCACGAGAGGGTGTAGGCCTTAGACAAATTGGCGGGTATCTAAAAATGAAATAAATTCTACGGAATATTTATGTCAACTTTGAAAAAAAAAAATTTAAATGTATTTTTTTTAATTGAGGCTGGGTGTTCTTGCTTAGCCCGGAAATCACCATGATGTACGGACTACCGTACTATAAAATAATGCTATTATAATCTTTATTGTAATTAATAAAGCTAGAACTCTTTGGAGGCAAAAGCTATTATTATTATACAAGGAGAAACAAAGCTCCAACAGTTATGTGTATTATGATGTACGGTAAAAATGTGCTTACATCTTATAAAATCACACACATAACTATGTTTATTCCTTTTTGTATGTTATTTAAAATTGAAACAGCCAATAGAACGTCTTTCTCCTCCCGGCAATATCTGAAGCCCAAGGAGAGAAGACGCCAGCCAGTTAGTGAGGCTACGACAACTGAGCCATTAACAAGTGCCCAGGGCGTCGCCCTGGCACTCTCTAAATATATTTTTTATACTAAAATTAAAGGTGTTAGATTATTATTAATGTTCTTATAAAGAAGATCTCTTGTTAAGTGTCATTTTGGCACGCTATGTTGATCCACAGTGAAATAAATAAGATATAAAAATTAGAGAGAGTGGTGAATAACACCTAGCAAAGTACATCGAAGCACTATGACCTTCGCCCCTTTGCCAATCATTCTAATAAATATAATATTGGGATTTGAGTACTCACGAAAATGTATTCGAAGGATCAATGATCCAGTCCTTATTTATTATATAAAATAAAAATTATCTATTATGAACTGTGAAAAATAACAATATAAAAAGAATGTTAATAAAAGAATAACATCAAAATCTATTTAATACACCTTCCATCTTATTAATTAGTGTACCCGAGGAGGTGAGGGATTTAATTCTATGTTTATTTGATTAATGAACTCATCTACTCGTGCTACATATATATATATATATATATATATATATATATATATATATATATATATATATATATATATATATATATATATATATATATATATATATATATATATATATATATATATATATATATATATATATATATATATAAAGTATATATATATATTTGTGTGTGTGCACGCAGGATTTGACTTAGGGGCTAGCAAAGGTTGAGTGATTTACCTTGCTCGAACAGATTAATAGACGGTGTGGGCTGGTTAAACTCCAGATTTTTCCTTTTTCAAAGGCTAATATAAAATATCACAGAATAAAAAATAGTCATTTATAAAATTAAGTCTACAACAGTCGAGATTAAAAATTTTGTGTTACGAGGTGATTAAAAAAACCTATTTGAGAAACGTAAAGAATATTTATGGGGTTATGAGTACTGAATCGTAAATTAATATTGAAACTGGTAAACTAGCAATAGGCACCTTGATTTTCAGCGAATTTCAGAACAGATTGTTTCCAATTCGTTCATTTTTCCACTTACTATCATTCTATGAATACTCATCCTATTATATAGTCCGTTAGCCTGCCTTCACAGTTTCTGTGAGCCAAGTCTTTACTCTTCGCAGTGCTGAAAGACCTTTCAATGGTACTTGTTGAACACAGTGGCACCAGTGCAATTAATAAACAGGTTTTTGATTTGAGGAAAGGGGTCGGCCTTTAACGACCTAAGTTTCAAGTCTTTCAACTTTTGTTTATCCATTTTTTTTTATCCAGCCACAAGGAATACCATAAGTTAATTTCGGTATGAATTTTGTTGATATCAAGATCATAAAACTCTAAAAAGCATTTTACTTTCTCACGCAAACTGCCTACGAGAGCACTTAACATAAGAAACGGATGCAAATGAAAAAGACGAAATGTCTAGTCTCTAAAGAGGATGAAAGTGAGTCAAGATAAGGCACAAGAACAGAACGCTTCCAATATTCAGCAGAAGTTTTAGCAGGATGATTTGGTTTATGTTGTTGGGATTGTACTTTTCTAGGTGGTGCAAGTTCTACCAAGAACTCAGCAGTAATAAACTAATAACACTGGCGGATAAGAGCAGATCAGCAGTTCTGCAGTGGTCTTTGACAACTTTCAAAATTCTTTGGACATGATCAGAGCATTGCATAAGGTCAATATTTCTTGTTTGAATAATGTTGGCCACTGGTTCAACTAAAGCAAAATATTTGGCTATTACGGAAGAGGTAATAATGAAATTTTGTCTTGTTGCTGAACAGCATAATACAAAAGCTGTTTTTCTTGTTTGATTGTTGCCATCCTTTGAAAATTTCTAACCCTTCAACGATTTTTATCATACTTGTATGGAAAATAGCACTATGATATTTTTGAGTCCAACGGGTTTCACAAAGTTTAGGTGCGAGTGTATTTTCTTCTTAGGGTGGAGTCTCTGAAAAAGTTTGTCTTTTATTGTGGCAATAGTATTTCGAGTTTCCGGAATAATGATTAGGTCATTAATGACCAAATTAGGCCGATGGTTTATACAGTGAAAATATAACCCTTTTTTTTATATTTTTCCCGCAGTTTCTTTTGAACTCCATGTTCTTTCCTTGCTATTGCTGCAGCGTCGTACCCCTGACCAACGCATAGGCACGGATCCAAAACCTTCTTTTTCTAAAAAAAATCAATCGTTTTTGCAATGGTTTTACCACCCATCCCTTCAAAAACTTCAAACCCCAGAAATTCTTCTCGAAGTCATTTTTTCAAGATCGAAAAACTTTAATCCTATAGATAATTGTTCATTTCCTGACAAATCCGCAGTTTCATCGGTCAATAGTAGTTTCATCAATAATATGGGAGACACCAAATTTTTTGCATCCGCGACAATCATGTTTTTTATGATAAATATAAATTCATTCTGAATCATCGGAGACGTCCAGACGGCATTCTTCGTCCTTGAATATGCCTCTTTCAATTCCACATCATCACTTTCTATTCGAAGTTTAATCAGGTCTTCAAAAATTCCCTCATCCTATACCAAAGGTATCATGGGTTCCAGAAAATTATGATCTTCAAAATTGCTGTAATATTTCTTATATTGGCGGATATTTTTATTTTTTGATGTGCCGTCTGCAGCTGAATATCAACGGGTACGCCCTCCGTGATTGATTTAAAAGCTTTGGAGCCAAATGTTATCAACTATACTGAGAGTTCTAGCTGTAATAACAGAAGAAAAGGAGTTGTGTAGCATACAGGTTAGTTGACTTCTAAGCCAATATGAAATGAAATCACATTAAAACTCTCTAGAAAAAATGTTTATAATAAGTTAGTAATTAATTACTACTTTATCTATCGATTGATGTATTTTTTTCAGTTTTTCTACTAATAAACCCTTAAAAACGTCGTCTGGCAAACATATAAGGTTCATTTTTTTATTTCGCCAAGATTTAAGGGGGGGGGGGCAAGTATACGCATATGATAGTTTCATGAAAATCGGATGGGTATCTTTTTTGTTAATAATTACGTCCATCGATAAATATGAAACTTGAAAGTCAATTATTTTAGATTTTGCATCTTTAAATTAAAAAGCAATGTTTTCGCACTTAAATTTTTCAAGATGTATATTTTCTTATTGAAAAGGTCAAGAATTATATCAAAGAAGCTCGGGTGCTGTTTATGACTCAGATTTTGACCATAGATGTATTATCTTCAAATTTGTAAGAGTTTACTTTAAAAATGCAAACCTCATCCAAAATCTTTAATTTAGCCAGGATTTTGTCAATCAATTAAATATTTACAATCTAGTCAAACAATTTAAAATTAAAGCATTTGAAGACCTCTCTCTGTTTATATATATGTGAAAGGCAATACAGTGAACTAATGAATAAATAATAATAAAAAATATCAATGTTCCTCGCTTTAACAATTATTTGTTTTTGGCTCTTGTTTCCATGTTAGTGGTGTAGTGTTATGCATCTTAAATCATTTATATGACTTAGTTTCGGGTGGTAGTGTCCCAACCTCAAACTGGTCTTTGAAATTTGGGTTTTGCGTGGAACTACATACATCTATTAATACTATTGTCCAATTTTACACTACGCCCAAAATAGCCATGAATTTTTTAAAAATAATTCTTTCAAGAATTTGCTTATTCCAATTTATAATCATTCACCCACATGAAACTTAAAAGAAATGGGAGCAGAATATCCAAGTTTATATTAATAGTCAAATACAACACATTACCGTCCGTCCATCTGAAATCAAAGCCTCCTTCACCCCATCTTAGTAGTGTAATTAAATAAAGTCTTGTTCAATACAAGGTTCGGTACATTATGAACCGCAATCTTGAAAGTTTCCAAATTTTTATTTTTTTAAAAAAAATTTAATATTTTTCACTTTCGACATCAATTCTACTCTTGTAAATAAAAAAATTTGACTTTACTTTATGTTTCTCCCTAAAGAAATAGAGAACGTTTTTAAAATTAAAATACCTTGATTCTGTTGATAGAACATGTTGCTAATTAACTAAATCAAGAAAATTTAGCGGTTTTATACATCAATTATTAGTTCTTTCAAAAAACTTAGAAATCTAAAATTGTTACATTTACATACTCTAAAATCAAGGGTGTGGTGGAGCAGGAGTTTAAAAAAATGCAGAATCAGTAGGTCCACTCAAATTAAGTTTTGATGAAACAGGATAGAGAAATGTATAAACACGTAAGAGCAAAACCAATAATTTGTTTACAAGCGGACCTATTAATCTGTTTTTCAGGCTCCTTCCAAAACTCCTCTATTATTGATACTCTAGCATACATGTCTCGGGTGTCAGAACTGTGTGGTGTAGTTGCCGGGTTTGACCTCTACACACATAAAAAAAACTCACCTTTTAAGTCTTCTGCTCTTCTTCTGTCTCCTCTTTCCAAATTTCGAAGATGGTTTTCCTCATCACGACGCATCTTCTTCTTCCCCATCAACCTCTCCCTCGTTCTTAGTCTTTGTTTTTCCCTCTCTTCCATAATCTTCAAAATTAAGAATATTAAATTGTGTGCGCGCGCGTGTGCATATATATATATATATATATATATATATATATATATATATATATATATATATATATATATATATATATATATATATATATATATATATATATATATATATATATATATATATATATATATATATATATATTGTACTAAGATAGTTTGGTCATTTGGAAAGGATGGATGATAGTCGATTGATTGTACAAAGGTGAATGTGTTGGGAAAGAGACGGGCTGGGAGACAAAAGAAAAGTTGATTGAGTAGTAATAGTGTGTCTGAAAGAAAGGAGTTTAGCTCAAGCGAGAAGAAAGAGGCGTAATAATAGGAGTGAATGGCATGATTTTGTGAGGGGGATATGGTTATGGGTTTGACCCAGGGGATGAACCCTGACACTGACGATGTGCCAGTAACTGTAAAAAGTTCCTAAGGTGAATTTATCTGCATGCCAGACCCTGCATTTAAGGGCACTTAAATTTATGGGGAGGCTTTTTTAACTTGGGGGTCATATTCTTCTACTAAACTACTGTTTCTGGTGCATGCTTGCACCCCCCCCAGTCTGTGGAGGAGGAAAGAAGAGGGTGAAAAAATATTATATAAATATATATATATATATATATATATATATATATATATATATATATGTT
>JABUQX010115727.1:2500-13387 GCA_015478945.1 Trachelipus rathkii | reverse complement strand
GTGGGCAAACTTTTTACTCTTTTTTCTGATTGGAACTTCAAGTTTAACACTCACAGTGCTATGGGGTATCGATTAAGTGTTGACGATTATTTCGATATTATGTATTTTTTATGTTAACCATCCTTTTTAAAGGGAAAAGTGCCTATATATAATATATATATATATATTAATTTTTAAAATTTAAAATTAATTTTTATTAATTTATATATATATATATATATAATATATATGTATATATATATATATATATATATATTATATATATTTATATATATATATATATATATATATATATTAATATATAGTATATATATGTATATATCAGAGGTGGCGTTTCCTCAAACAATTTAAAGTCTTGCAATTCCGCAATTGCCGGGAATACCAAAATAAATTTGCTTAATGCGATTTGACGATAATTTGCAAAAATTATGGGAAGTGACAGTTGGCGGAATGCCTATTTTCATTCCGCATTTAAATTTAATTCCGCAATTATAGGACTCACCCAAAAATTTGTTCCATGGGAATTTCAGTGCGGAATTGCAAAAAATTTATAGTCCACCCAATTTTTTACCCACGTTGGCCAATTCTTGTCATCTTGTTTAACCCTCTGGCACGCAAAACCGAAAAAAATCGGTTATTTTTTTTTGCCATTCGGTTTAATTTATTAAAAGTTTTTTGTAAAATTAAGTAGTAATAATTAACAAAAACTTAAAGGCTTAAATGCGTGAATAAAAAAGTTTGAAATTAACAATTTATTCTTTTATTACAAAGATTTTTCTTTAAGCTTGAATTTATAAATGGAATATTAATTTCTGAAAACTTGTCTCCACCAAATTTTCAGATTTAAAATGTATTTAGTTAAACAAAATGAGAATTTTAAAAAATAAAGCCATTGGTACCCAACATCGGCGGAAGTTCTACTAAAACAAGTTATTATATATTATATATATTATTATATATATATATATATAATATATATATAACTTATATATATATATACTATATAATATATAGATATATATAATATATATATATATATACTATATATAATACTATATATATATATATATATATATATATATTATATATATATATATATATATATATATTATAATTTTCTCAATCTCATTTTGAATTACGCTGCCAACAACAGTATCAATAGCGAATATTATGTCATTCTGAATAGTACTAGAGACTCCTGGATAGTCAAAAAACTGCCGGATAGCCGGATTACCGCATTAGTTGCCGGAAATATCCGGCCTTCATCCCTATATATATTATATATTATATTTTATATATATATTATATTATATATATATTATATAATATAATTATATATATATTATATTTATTATATATATAATATATATATATATACTATATAAATAATATATATATCATCAGAGGAGACTCCTATACTCGTGGCCGCTCGTGCTTAGCACGATGTTAACATTGTAAAACAAGATTCGATTCTTTTTCCACCCCCAAAAAATTTCATTGATGTTTACGAATTTAAAATTCTCTTTATGTTTCCGAGAATTAAGTTCAAATGAATGAAGTTAATATACCCACAATTAAAAGTATATTAAATGGTAAAAATTACACAAAAAGTGTATGGAAATTCATCGTTGAATTAAAATAACGCCTGATTTTTCAATTTAATTTAAAAAAAAGGTTTGACTCTTCATGCTTCGAATGAAAGTTGCGGGGAAGATTGTGTGTTGTTGTTGTGTGTTGTTGTTGTGTGTGTGTGTGTATGTAAATGTGTGTGTGGTTGTGTGTGTGTGTGCTATCTGTGTGTTGATATATTGCATGCTGTTGGAATTTTTTTAAGCATTCAAATAAAAATGCAGAGATTGTGTTAGATTTCTCTTCATGCATAAAAAAATAAGGTCAAACTACTTTAAGTTTATTAATATATATTATATATATATATATATATATTAATATTATATATATAATTTTTAATATATATATTATATATATATATATATATATATATATATATATTATAATTATATAGTATATATTATATATATATATATAGAAGAGTAAGAGAGAAGAGAGAAGAGAGAGAAGAGAGACACAACCGGTACGAGACGAAGACAAAGAGAGAAGTAGAGAGGCCCGCAGTATTAAATAGTTTAACTAGAGCGCGATTGATTATATTATATATAATATTATATATTATATTATTAATATATAATATATATATAGTATATATATATTATATATATAATATATTAATATATATATATAATATATATTATAATATTTGATATTATATTTATTTAGTTCCCTTAAATTTTCATTTCATAAAAAAAAAAAAAACCATAACACATAGTAAAGGAAAATAACAATAACATTTTATTAATCAGGAGAAATTTTACCAATTTGAAAATTTAAAAAAAAATTAAATAAAAATAACGCTTGTTTGAAAAATAATTTTAAATGAGTTTAAAAATGTTTGAAAAAACTTGTATTTATTACCGTTTTCTGAGGAATTTCCAAGAAAACCTCGCTCTCGACGTGAGCAGCCAGCAGCCAGAGGATGCCCAAATGTTGAAATTTTCTTTTTTTTTAACTAAAAGAAATCCCAAGGGGGTAAACAAGATCGATAGCAAGAGTCGGGGTTTCTCGGCCTACCGGGGGACGACGGGGTGGGACTTCCGTCCCCCCTCTGTCCCTCCGCCGTCGGCTACGAAAAACCCCCTAAAAAGGATATAAAAAAGAAAAAAATAATAATTTTCTCCAAAGAATGCGTTTAAACTTTAAAAAATTACTATTGGCAACTTTTGCTCTGGGAGGTTTAATGTACGGATTCAAGGTCATTTCACATCGAAGCTTGCACGATCTAAAATTATAATAGTATATAAGTTGGTTATTAATAAATATAGAATAAAATAATTTTTTTTTTAAATTTCAATCAATAAAATTGCTTGCTAAAATCAAAAAATGTTATATTTTTTTTTCCTGTAGCTAGTTTTAATTTTTTAGTTACATGCATGATGTTTTCTGGAGGCGGCCTATATATATATTATATATATATTATACTATTATATATATATATATATAAATTATATAATATATATATATATATATATATATTATTATATTATATATATTTATAATTTATATATATATATATATATATATATATATTATATAGGTCCAGCCTCTAGAAGAGCCACCAATCCATATCTCAAAAAACTACAACAGCTACCAGGGAAAGGAATACATTGCTGGAATTGCTGCGTCCAATTTAGCTTGCGGAAAATGTTAAAAAAAAAAAAAAAAAAAAAAAAAAAAAAATTAAACAAAAAATTATATTCCAATGAAAAAATTGGTCACAGGAAATGAAGGACATTCATTTGGAATTTCCTCGCCCTTAAAAAATTTTTTGGATAGGAAAAATGTAAAAAAAAATAAAAAAATAAAAAAAAATATGTTAATAATTATAGTTAATATGATTAGAGGGGTCCTTATTTAGGAGACCTTTTATTGGTTTACTCGTTTAAAATATAAAATTTAGACTTCTAAAATTTTGGCTTGTTTTTTTTTAACTAAAGAATTACCCCAAGGGTTATTACCCACACCGATTGGCATGAGTCGGGGTCTCTCGGCTCTTCCGGGGAAAAACTACGGGGTTTAGAACTAGATTCCCCCTCCCCTATTGGGGTATTGGAAAACGTTCCACCCCTGGTTCGTTCCCCGTCGGCTCGCAGCCCCCTTAAAAATTTGCCTTGTAATACCTTTACAAAATAATATATATATTATATACTATGTTCCCAGCCGCCCACTCCCCCCAAAAAAACAGCCAATTTTTATTTTAATTTTTTTATTTTTTTATTTTTTTTTACATTTTACCGAACCAACGTCCGAACCAAAAATTTTACAAAGATCCAAAAATGTATTTCATCCTGTAGCTTTTGTAGTTTTCGAGATTTATGATTTTTTTTTTTTTTTTTTTTTTTTTTTTTTTTTTTTTTTTTTTACCCAGTTTTCCTCCGGTAAAATTTTGCCAGGGATTTCCAGCCAATGTTATATTTTTTCGGTAGCGGTGCTAGTAGTTTTTTGCAGATATGGATTGTGGCCTCTTCTAGAGGCTGGCCAATATATATATTATATATATTATATATATATATATTATATATATATATATATATATATATAGTATATATTATATAATTATATATATATATTATAGTAATATATATATAATATATATATATATATATATATATATATATATAAGTATATATTATAATTTATATATATATAATATATATATATATATATATAATATATATATTTATATATATAATTATAATATATAAATTATATATTATTATAATATATATATATATATATATATAATATATATTATATATATTATATATATAGTATATATAATACTATATATATTATTATTATATATATTAATATATAAATATATTATAATTATATATATATATAAAAACAACTCCCAGGGAAGGGCTTTGCCCTCCTATGTTAGTTGGTCCGGCATCTCTCTCTGGCCCGAAAACTCTTAACCCTGGAGGACTCTAGTCAGAAACCCATTTTATCTCGGCGCCAATGATTTCCGACGCCAGTCCTCGAGTTAGCACTCTTCATGGTATGGTTTCGCCCTTTTCAGTAGATCTAGCCCATCTTACTTACTTCCATATAGTCCTCAAAATCGTTCTACCAGAGCTCTTCCAGCAGGATCTTGTTGCTTCTGGGCGCATAAGGATTTCTAACGCTGATCCAAGAAGTAAATTTCAAGCCAAAGGAAAAGGACCGTGAGTTGCTTTAGCCCTGTTCGCACACTATTAATTATATATATTATATTATATATTATATATATATAATACTAATATATATAATATAATAATATATAATATATATATATTATATATATATTATAATATATATATATATAATATACTATAGTATATATATATATATATATATATATATATTATATATATTATAGTGGGTTCTCACCATTCCTCCCAAGCGCCTCCGTGTAGGGTCATCCCCTTGTCGTTTGCAATGCTTCTCCACAGGACCCTTTCTTCGTACAGTCGATGTTCCTCCATCCTGACTCCAGCGTTTCCCATCCCCTCTTCGCTACAGCCGCCGCCACTCCATCCTTCCATCTTTTCCTTGGTCGTCGCCGGTCTTCTACCTGCAGGCTGCCATGCATAAAAATATGGCCGGCTATCTACTTCTTCATCCATCCTTTCTGATTGTGTCCATACCAATCCTCAGTTGCTTGTCTCTCGATTTCAAAATCCTCCACCGCTCGACCCCAACTCCTCTCTTATCTCAGTGATTCCTTCTATACTCTAACTCTCTTCTGGTCACCCCCACTATCAACCTCAACACCCTCATCTCCCCCGCGCGAGCGTGAGTGCGTGTGAGCTCGCTTAGTTTCTAGTTAGAAGTGGTTCCGACTCCTGACCCAAAACAAAAGTACCGTCTCCAGAATCGGGGTATTATAAATGGAAGTGTTTCACCTGTCCGTCACATCATTGGTTCAGTCTCAGCAGGATTACACTGACCAACTCCTCTAGAGTTGTTCATTATTCTTTCTCTATTTCACCCTCCACCATTCCACTGCTGTTTACCGTAACTCCCAAAATTACTTAAAGTTCCTCGCATCTTTTTTTCTTTCCCCACCGATCTCTATGTTTAAGTTCTCTCCACTTCCCTAGCTATCCTTCATCACTTTCAGTCTTGCTACATATTCATCTTCAATCCCCTCCGTCGCCAGCCACCTCAATCCCATCTGATCAGTTACTCTCTGTAACGTCTCCCTGTCTTTTGCAACCAGAGCAATATCGTCCGCATATTGCCATTACTACAACAAATCTCCTCCTCTCTAAACCAATCTCTGCGCATTACCACTTGTCCATATAACAGGATGAACAACCCAATGGTGACAACACTCCTCCCAGTCTATAACGCCTGTCTTCACTCCAAACCACTCTCCTATCCCATACGCTGTTCCTGACGGCACTTTCACTACTACTGTGCAAAAGTCCCCTTATCACCTAATTTCAACTTGGGTTCTATTCTAGGTAGTAACGATTCCTCGAGTTGTCTTCCAAAGTTTTAACTAGGTTTTACAACTGGTCAAAATGCCTTCTTCTAAATCCACCAAAAAAGCCATATACATTTCCTTATCCTACTCCCAGCTTCTTCTCTATTCATTCATCTTCCAGAGAAAATATCAATTTCCGCGGGTTACCTCGTCCGCGCCTGAATCCATTACTGTGCTTCATGGCAGCCTTGTCTTCGACTCCCGGTCCTGAGCCTTTTCCCGATTATCTTCATATAACTTCATGGGGCTTGCGCCAAGCAACGATTATGCCACCTATAATTGGAACGTCGCCCCTCCGTATCTCCCTTATTTAACCCACCGGGCATTACTATCGCCCTGCCCCACTCCGCAGGTACTCTCTTCACTCTCCAGAAATCATTAAAAAACATCTTCAACATCCATCGCATGGCACCTCCTCACATCGCATTATCTCCACCGGTAGCCCATCACATCCTGGGCTCTTTCCCATTTTTTATATTCCCCATTGCCATCTCCAACTCCTCCATTGTTATCGCCACCCTCATCCACGTTTATTCGGAGCTGTTCCTCTCTGCATTCCGGAAAGGTTCTCTTCTCCTTCCTCCTGATTATATTAACTCTGATAAGTACTATCTCCCCACCTGTCGCCTGATCTCATTCAAGGGGTCCATTCTCAGCCTTACCCGCCTATATTCCTATTTACGAGTGATTGCAACAGTCGACTCCTTGTCTTCGTTAGTGTTTTTTGCCCCATGTTAGTATATTAATTTCTTAGTTCCACCCATATCCTGTCTCAGTTGTTCACCGATCCTCTCCCACGCTTGCTCCATCGCTCTCCTTTTTATGGGTTTCTCGGGCCTCATTTCTATTTACCCACATATTTCCGCTCTGTCTCAGGGGGATCTTTCTTTTTCATCCAACGCTCTAAACTTTTTTATTTTTTTTCCTTTACTGCACGTGCAAATTCATCTGTCCACCACGCAGTCTTTTCTTTTTCTGAACCCGTTCTTTTTACCCCCAGCGTAATCTCTCGCCATACATGGTATCGATTTTTCTTTAAAAATTACTCCCTCTTCTCCTTACTACCATCTACAACATTCTACTTCTTTACCTCTGTATAACAATCACTGGACTCTTTTCTACAAAAAAACCCTTTCACTTCATCCTCCTTTAATCTCTCCACTGCTATCCTCTCTCTCGTTACCATCTCGTTTGGAACGGTTTTGAGCAGTTGGTAATTATTCCGCCACCACCAAACGGATTGGTCGGCCGAGATCAATGCGGCAACACTGATTGGTATACTTACACACGTCTTCTTACCACCTTCTTTGTTAATAGTATAAGGTCAATCATCAGACTTTATTTCCGTGTAATCCTCAACCATATTATTTTTACTAAATTCACCTGTACCAGGCTCCATTTATTGCGGCTCCCTATGAGCAAAAGTATTGTATTCATTTGACTCGCTTCCACTTACTGTATTCCGATTACCGCATTAATATCCTAACGAACTCTCCCGGGCCTCTCAGCGTTATTTCTTTCTCTCTTAGTTCATAACGACGCCCCATTTGCATATCCTGGTTCCAAAAGGTAACCTTATTCTCTCCCTTCCTATTGTGCGCATTCAAAGATCCCCCATGACAATTATTCACTTCATATTCATCTCCGTTCATTACACATTTTGACAACTTGTTCATAAAAAAAACATTCTTTTCTTCCTGTTGTCTTCCTTGGTTGGTGAATTAAACGCTGTTATTATGCCACACGTCTCCTTTTCAGCCTCAGTGCTATAGCTATTATTCTTTCATTTTTGAAAAACATGTCCTCGTTTACTCATATCATAGCCAATTCCGGGTCAGGAACCAATGCCACCCATAACTTTATCTCCTCCATCTCTCCCTTTGAATATACAGTTGGTTAATCATTCATGTATTCTCCTCCTTCCCTTCACCTTCATCCTACGTCTGCAGGCACCACAGAACATACCAGTTGTCCTCTCCTTCATCAATTACCACAAACCTCCTCCTACACTTATCCTCCAATTGAGACTAAGGCATTAATTAGGTTCCTATACAGAAACATTAATCCTTGTGTATTGTACGAAAGTTCGATAGTCCATTTTCATGGCTTGGTCAAAACAACAGAAAAGATCCGTCCTGGTTCCAGCATTCACCAAATGCGCATCTTGAGCCACCAACAATTTTACCGCCGGTGGCTAGCGCCTGTTCGCGGTTCTTCTTTTCTGCGACTGGTTATTTAGTTCTTCTCCCGACATGTATAGCCCCTCCAATTGCGGTTACAGAGCTCTTCTTCCACAGTACTCCAGGCACATGTCCATCAAATTAAGCACAGCCACTACTACCAGGTAATCAGCCTCATTATCATGGTAGCTAATTTCTCCATAGATTCGCCTATGGATATATATAGTATATATAATTTATATTATATATATATATAATTATATTATATATATAGCATTAATTATATATATATATATATATATAATATATATATACTTTATATATATACTAAATATTATATATAATATATATATAAGATATAATATATATATATCATATATTATATATTATATATCATATATATATATATATATAATTACTACTATTATATATATATATATATATATATATATATATATATATATATTATATATATAATATGATATTTATTTTGTCGACTCTTACACTCGGGCTGCTCGGGTAGCCACGAGTGATCATTACTAGAAACGATCTATTTTTGCTAATTTCATAAAGTTACGATAAAAACGTTTCTCTATTTTTTTACGAAAAATTAGTTTCCATTATGAAAGAATTTATTTACGTAATACAAATTAAGATATCTAAAACCAAAAAGTGTAAGATATTCCATCGCCATTTGAATAATGCTATTTTCAATCATTTTTATAGAAGGTTGACTACGCTTAGGGCTTCTCCGAAATAGCTTTGAGAAAAAATTTTAACGGCTTCATATAATTTTACGCCTGGCGCTGAAATTAATTTTTTTAACCCAGGTTGTCTTTTTTTTACATAGGAATTCTTAATAAAACACTGCGGTTTTATTTTAAAAAATTTAAAAGGATACGATTGTGTATCTGTCTAATGCCCATTCCGGATAAAAATAATTTATATATAATATATATTTAAATACTAAACATAAATTGTCCTTTGCGTTATCTACCAAACTCTTTGAGTAAATACTTATCTACATGAATTAAATAATAATTTGTTATAACAAGCAATATTTTAATATATTTGATAAAATAAAATTGCCGCAACCGTATCAAATTAACTATTCTTCATTAATAAAAGCGCTTTATCAAAAATTAATTAACAATAAAATTTAAAGTAATACATAGATAATAATTTAATCAGTAAATTAATAAATAGTTATAAGTTTAAAAGTGATGGTTTTAAATAATAATAAATAATCAATAATAAATAATAATATAATACAACATAAATTGCTTATACGAAGTTACAATTTATATAAGATAAATAGAAGCGATTTGTTAAAAATAGGCAATATAACTCAACAATTACCTTAGGTGAAATAATTTTATATTAGTTATTATTTAATGATATATAATATATAAATATAATATATAAATAAATTGTTTTTTATATTTTAATTATTATATTTAATATAATAATAAAATTATTTTATATATATATTATAAATATTTATATATATATAAACTCTTAGAGTTATAGAGAAAGAGATGAAGAAGAGAGAGAGAAGTAGAAGAGAGAGAGACGAGAGCTAGTGCAGATGATATTTTGATATGTGAGGACTAAGAAGAGAGAGATAAAGAATCCCTATTAGAGAAGCCTCAAAATAGTTTACTTGCTGTACCCGATCTTGATATAAATAATATAATGTATAATATATATTATATATTATTATTATATATTTATATTATATTAAGTAATACTTTTATTAAATAATTATATATATATATTATATATTATATATAATATAATATTATATTATAATATATTATATAAATAATAAATATAATATATATATTATAAATTATAAATTATAATTATCTTATTTCTATTCATCATTTAATTGGAGGGTTGGAGAGCCGAACCTTTGGCTTTAGCATTATTATTCCTGCCTCTTCACGGCTGTATTAGATTGCTTAACACTCAAATGGTAGTTTGAAATTAACGAGTTGACACTCTTTCCTATGCCCATCAGATTATCCTGACTAACAAATTTGACTACCTTATTGATTAATCATTTGCTCGTGACTGAATATACTAATTCTATACATGTTATGGAAAATCTGCGGTAAATTGGAATATTAAGGAAAACCTTTTATTTTATTGAACCGGAAAAAAAATTAATAATTTCAATTAATAATCAATTTAATAATAATAATAGATAATAATTAATAATAATAATAAATAATCATATAATATAGATAAATAATAAGAATTAATAATTAATAATAATAAGATTATATAAAAAATAATAATTACATAATTAGTCATCATAATGTTAACGAACTTATTTTTTAATAATTACTGATATTAATATTTAATAAATTAATAATTTAATATAAATTCTCAATTAATAATAATCATGCAAGAACTAATGAATAATGCAAGAAGTAATTAATGCACAAATAATAATTTAATAAGAATAATATAATTAATTAAGTAATTATTAAAATTTAATAATAATTAATTAATTAATAATAAAATAATTAATAATAATAATAATTAATTAAATAATGAATTTAATCAATAATAAATAATAATAATAATAAA
>JABUQX010115726.1:32500-54047 GCA_015478945.1 Trachelipus rathkii | reverse complement strand
GCCGAATCCACTCTAAGGCATTGAATCGTTGAAGGGGGGAATGGCATTGACCGGGAGATTCTTTCTCTTTCTCTAAGAGAGTGGGGAAGGATGACTCCCAGGTTTGTTTGCTTCAATGCTTCCTCAGGATCTCGTTTTCGAGGCTGTTTTCGTATTGTGATCGTCACTTTCATTTACCCTGATAGGAGGCTCTCTGGGGGAGTGTTGATGGGGTCTTGCGATTCGGGACGAGTACATAGTAGTTGCTTCTTTCGTTTGGCTAGATTTTTTTTTTAAACTCGGCATTCTTAACGGTTTTTTTTTCTTTTTTTTTTTTTGTTTAGGGAAAAGTTTTTAAGCCTATTGGGATAGGGTTTCTTATTTCACTGTTTTTCCGGGGAATTTGAACTGTGTTTTTTTTTTTTTTTGTTGTTGTTTCTTGTGTGTGTTTGTGTTTGTGGATTGGCACTTTTTTTCTTCACTGTCTTAATTAGGCCCTGTTTGAATAATTCACTATTTGACAATCTTCACATCAGTTAGGTATGGGTGTTTAATGTCACACTGGAGGTTACCATTCTTTGTAATACTTGAGGTATATACAGTGATATGAAAAAGGAGTATTCTTTTATTCTTTTATTCCAAAAGTTTACTATGTATTTAATAGCATTCAATGTATAAGAAGCTTTTATATGCAATCATTTTGTTTTTCTTACACATAGGCTATTCACAGTCAATTAATAATTGGTTGAAAGTTATATATTAACAGTCCCTACAATCAAACCTTTTCCGGTTCTTTTAACGCGAGCTTAAAAATGCGACTTCTCTTCTAGTATCTTGAGCCTAATGCCTTCATCAGATGAATTCAACTCTTCCCCCTCAGGAATCATTCTTACTTAATGTAGACACAGTAAATTAGTCCTTCGTACTTTTCATTATTGACGTTAAAGGGGAACAATTATAAATTTTCCATCAGCCATGGTTAATTTTTTTATTCATGTAGGATTGTAAGTAACGGTAACGGCCTCTGGACATCTTTTGCAGGATTCATTTTTCTATATAAGTGATACAACTTTTTTTCTCCCATCCATCAATTATTAAAAGGTCAAATTTTGGTGATTAAACTATTTTTCGACGGATATAGTTGTGTTTTCTGAAATTTTGGCCTAATCTTGGTGGTTTGTTGTAAAGTAGAAGTCGATGGAAAGTTCCACTGAGGCTCTGGAGAAATTGGGATATTTTATATGTTAATAGAGATGATTGGGAAAGTTGTTGATTCAGATGGTCTACGAGTTGCTCATTCATGAAAGCACCATAAATAGAAGTCGTTTAAATAGGTTCTGGTATAGTCATGGACTCATGTTGACTGGTTGCATTCCTGAATCAATTGTTCTTGTAGAGGAGCTTAGTGGCTCAATGTTCAAGACGTCAGTCATATTTCAAATATCGAATGAGAGGTTTCAGAACGTATATTCACATACGAATAAAGGAGCCAAAGATAGAAAAACCAAAAAAGAAGAAAACAGAGAGAAAAGGTAGTGTAATGAGTCACTAGTTAAAGCAACTACGCTCTGCTACTAATGAAAAGTTGTGAAGTTTGAAGGTTTGGATAAGTAAGTTAATTTTTAAATCTTAAAGATGATACAGTGAAAACATACTTGGAAAATTGTAGGCCTATGCGTTGCTGAATCCACCGCTTGTAAACGCTTTTTCTTCCCTCTATTTTTTTTGGTTTAGGGTGCTTTTTATGTAAGTAAATAACGGCCTTTTTCTTATGAATATTTAAGATGTAGGTACATGCAAACACAAGACATGAAATAAACAAAACAGAAAATTAGAGGATATAATGGTGCACGCTAAATATTCAACATTGGAAAAATAAGCAAAAATAACCATAAAATCTTCAAGCAGGCAATAATTAAATTTTTAGAGGCATAAATGATGCAAAATACTTAAAGGTTGTGAACATGATAAGCGATAAGTTTGTAGCTTTTATTTTTACATTATGTACAAAAAAATGATACTGTAATGTAGAATATAATCATAGTAGAAATATTACCAGTATTTCAATCGCATTTTATAATTTTCGGACCATCTTGTGTGTGTGTGTATGCAATGTACAAAATTTCACCAAAAAAAATTGCATTTGTTAATAACTATGGTTTTAAGTCATATATTTTTAGTATTTATTGTGTTAATTTTTTTTTTTTTTTTTAAGAAAAGGGACTAATACTTGTTTTTAAAATATTGCTGGGTTACTTTATCAGTGTTCACACTTTCTGGAAAGTCAGGGGGGAAAAAAATCAGTCGGAAGGTAAGGGAAACATTTTAAGATATGCTGAAAGTCAGGGAAATTCCAAAAAGGTCAGGGAAATATTAAAATTTCAAAATATATGAAGAATGATCCATGGACCAAGTTACATATTTTTGATTTTTTTTCCTTACTGTTATTGTGGAGTGAGAGATGTATTTTGAAAGTGAATTAAAAATGGATGCAAGGAAGATTCTAAATCTACTTCTATCCTGTTTCTATCTATTTTTAGTTCCCATAAACTATAACTCATTGTGACTGTCGCTAGTCCAGTATCCTTCCTATTGAAGGTGATTGGTATACAGATGTGTTTTAGACTGTATGACTTAGCGTCGGGCGGTTTGACTGGGCCCGGCTTTTTTAGAGGGGTGATTTGGTCCACATCTAATAAATTAAATAAAAATTTTTTTATTTGCTATTTCTTAGCCAGATGGTAGTACTACAAGTTTTTAATCTTTATTCTAGAAAGTTTTTATATTTTTTAAAAAATATAATATTTAGGGTCCAATGCCCTTCATCAGAATTTCACTTTTTGAAAAAATTGAGTTTTTTTAACTTCGTTTAAAATGAAAAATTGTGGAGGGATTTTAATTATTTTTTCAGATTTAAATTATTTCAGTAGTGTTAGCTAAACTGGCAAAGTAATTTTTGATCCAAACAGTATTTCGTGGCAAAATCACGGGGCCTTACTTGGTTTGATTCACCCCTACCGTAAAAAATTGATTGAAGGGTGATGGCACCAATTGTTTTTCGTTTTTACGTTTATTATTGACATTTTTAACCATATATTATTTAATATTAGTAATATTATTTATTAAGTAAAATTTAAATAAAAAATGAAATTTATATAAAAAATACGAATTCAAAGTCATTTTTGAGCGGAGAGGGGTGAATCGGACCACCTTATTTTTATTCTTATTTTGTACTTTCATTGTTTTTATTACTATACGAATTTAAGTATGAAATAATATTTAATATTAAGTAAATTAAATTAATATTGAATTATATATGCTAGAAAGAAAGACTGGGTCTGTTTCGTCCCTCAATGTGGTCCGATTCACCCCTCCAGGTGAGGCTGATAATTGGATTAACTTTATAAAATTTTATTAGAATTCAATATTATTTTGTGTGTGCTATTACTATATTATGGCCTTGAAATTTCAGGAAAAAAAGGTGCTTTAGGGAAAGTCAGGAGACGAAGTTATACTAAAGTGGTCCAAGTCACCGCCAATGCTATGACTTTAATCTGTTTTATATCTTTTCTTTTGGGTTTATACTTTTTGAGATGTTTTTTTTTGAGGTTTGACGAAAGTGATTTTGGATTTTTGTGCAGTTGAAGGAATTATATTTAATATAAAATTGACTTTCAACAAAAAATTAACTTTAATGGCCAGTGGTTCGGATGTCAACTGAACCCAAGTTTATAGGGTGAGTTGAGTAATTACCTGATAGTTCAGGCATATGTAAGTATGATAAAAAGACTATGATCTATTACTGGGATTTGCAAGCTGTTAGTGTCCCATTCAGAGGAAATTCATTTGAATTTTAATTCCAACTCAGAGGACAACCATAATTGCAAAACTTCTTCATCGCGTGTTCTTACTACAACATTTTTGAGAATTATGTGCATGGAAATTATGCCATATATCAACTTCTATCATACTCAACCGATTGTAAATGACTGGTGTTCTATTAATCCAACCCAAACAGATTTATTAATCAGTTTTCGTCTTTTTTGCATTAAGATGTGTTACAGATCTGAAATTTTACTTGGGCCTGAAAAGATAAATGTCTTTTAAACTTGTGCAGATATAGGAGAAATATTTAATTAATGTTTCCAGTGGTCGGTAGCTTTACATTTTAAATGGGGCAGAATGTAAATATGTGATTAAAAAGGATTCGCTCCCTATTTTTCTAGAAGCAAAAGACAATAACTCTTACTTGCAGTTAAGTCATTCACCTTGAATAAAATTCAAATATTTTTGGATTGGTGATTGTCCTAGGGACTTGATGAGTTTTTTTCTTTATATACTGGGAATCAAATGTTTTATGCGGAATTGTAGGCAATATTAATCTTAGAACCGTATTCGCATGAAATGCAACAGATGGAAGGAAGGGTTCTGTAAATAAAGCAATTTTAGTGGGAATCTGAAGAGGGCTTCAATGCTATAAAGATTTCATGAAGTATTCATAAAGTTACTATCATCAAAAAATGTTGACAAATGTAGAGCTGCCCATGGAGATATGAAGAAACTCTGTGAGTGATACAGATCCAAAAAGAAGAGAGTAAAAAGGTTGTAAAAAAGTTATCCATACAGATCAATAACTTGAAGAGCAGAGAAGGGATGTTAAACTGAAAGCTTTAACAGAAGACTATAAAATCAAAAATTCAGTTGCTGAGAAGAAAAAGTTAACCTTAAATCTTCCATTTAGAACTTTTGCGATTACAGTGGACGTTATTCACCTATCTATAATGTAAGCTTTTAATTTATTTATTTTTGTATAGATCAAATAATGGAATGAAAAGAGCTCGGTTGAGAGCTATGGTGAAGGATTATAGGACGTATAAGAAAAAATATTTTTTTTAAATATCCATATAAAACAGTTTCTAAGTAAATTTTCAATAATTTCAATGTATTACTGAGTAAATAGGCTGCAATAATGATTATAGATATTTTATAACCAAAAATATTTGTTAAGTGTCAGGGAAAATTTGCGGACTTGGTCAGGGAAAGTCAGGGAAATTCAAATTCAAATTGTCGTTGAACTCTGTATTATGCTGGAAAATTGGCATAATATACATGAATTTATTTTCATTCTAAAAGGATATATATCTGTGATATAATGTAGAGAAATGTTAATATTAGTAAAGTTAGATAGGTTGCCAAGAAACCCATTACTGGTATTTTTTTTTAATAGTATTCCCAATAAAGAAAAGAAAGAGATTATACTACTTTTTCATTAATGTTTATAAGTTGGTTTTTGTAACATATAGAATAAGTAGACTTAATTCTATATACTATTTTTTATTTTATAACGCTACACAGGCTCCTAACAAAAGTTTCATCAATTATAATTCCCAATTTATACACTGCTTTATGCACTTTTGTACACTTATATAATTTTTTTATATTCGTAGACATTTTAGATCTATTTAAATTATAGCTAATAGTTTAGCTTTTTAAATTTATTAAACTTTTATTGTTTAATTAAGAAGTTTTGAAACATTGCAGTTTCATAGTTTTTAGCAAGATTAGTAAGTTGCTTAACACAGCCTGCCACGGGTAATCGGTACAAACTTCTCGGAGGCCGTAGATTTTGATTTTTATATAGGTTATGATTAATGAAATCATTTAATTAAAATCGTAAAGGTACAAAGTATTTTCCGAGATATTTAATTTTTATTGTTTTTTTTTTAATTTCACCAGCAGCGTGTCTTCATATTGTGCGACATTGGTCCATTGTGATTATGGTGCGAATGTCGACATATATGTGCAGACCTCGCAACATAGGTGTTTGATTCCATTTGCTAATTCTTGTTCTTTTTCAGGTAAAATACCTAAAACTAAACTAGGTAAATAATAAATTATAAATATTAAATATAAAGTAAAAAAAAAAAAAAAAAAGTACACCACCTAATAGGTTTATGGATTTAATGATTATGAGATATAGTATAATATTATATTTATATATATATAATATATTATATTATATATTATATTATTATTTATTTATTTATATTTTTATATTATATATTTCCCATTTTCTATGAACTAAACGTAAGGTAAAACTAGAACTGTAACACCGACGGCCACAAGACTTATCCCTCTTTTGAGCATATATAATTGCATGTATTGTTAATTGTGCGCGAGGCCTCAAACGAGTCCTGTTGTCGCACTAAATATGCAGGCCGCAATGTATCACGATGCAATATATGTGCGACATGGCAGTCAAAGTGTTAATAAAACAAACCTAACACATTGCTTGGATGCTTTGATTACATATAAGTATGGTTCAATTCTTAAATAGTGTTATGTAATGCAAATGTATGAGTTCATGCATGTTATAAAAAATAGAGAAAGATTTCTTAATCAGGTAGAAGGATCTATAATTGTGAGAGAGACAAAGGATCCCTGAACCTGGGAAAGTTGGAAAACAGGTCCCAAGTCCCGGTTTTCAAGTGAGGTATACAAAGGGTCCCTGACCCTGGTCTAGTAGTGAAGTATACAAGGGGTGACCCTTGACCCTTGACCCTGGTTTTACTTTTTGAAGGATACAAAGAGTCCCTGACCCCGGTCCAAAATAGAAAAAAGGGATTTTAATTCATTAATAATATAACTTATTTAAATTTGAGTAGAGTATATTCATATAAGGTATTTTGTTATGTAATGTTAAATGAGTGTGTTTTTGCTTACCACAGTCAGCTGGGACACTTTGGTGCAAGTAAGTAGTGCCATTGCAGCACAAGACTAAGTCATCAGGTAGAAGTACTAACATAAAGTTATACTCATGGACAAGTCGTTCAAATATGATCATATTAATTGACAGTATGTTCAAAACTTTACATGATAAAAAAAAAACTTTAATTTGCTAATATTACGTAGAATTTAAGTCATTTCGAAAAGAATAGTAAAAGTTGAAAACAACGTTGTTTCATAACTTGCAGGATCTAATAGAGATTCTGAAACAGAAAATGATTCATATAAATATGCTAATATTTGGACTCTACAATATCAAAGTTTGTAGCATTACCTCCTAATAGAGATAAGGAACAAAGACCATAGAAGCCACATGAGGCCTATCGAGCTGTCCCAGTTGACTATCGGTTATATATCAATCATGCCCATGCAACATACAAAACCTACACAAGCCATTCTTAAACAAAAGCCAATATAATATATACACAACTACTACAAAAGCAAAAACTACAGCTAAGGTTCATGCTAACCACAATATACAAGCTTTAATAAGTTTGTGATACCGGTAACTAACTAACTAAAAACTGCATTTGAAGGTTCTAATCACTTAAATTATTGATGCCAAAATCAGATACCTTCCATCCTTTCTTTAGTGTTGGCATGTGGTCACACTCAAAACTTTCTGCGGGAACCATTTTCCCACAATTTTTATGCAATTATTGAATAGAATGTTTTTCATACATCAAGGTTAAGTCTTTCCAATTTTTTGTTCCCCTGTTCTTGTCTTATTGTGTACCAGTATTATCAATGCATTAATATTTATGACTGTACTAGTCCCCTATGAGAAATTGCTTTCTAAAGAGAACTTCCAATTCAGCCTCTCCATAACTTTTACCTCAAGCCGAAATTCTCGTAGCACTGGTTAATTTTCCAACATCCTAGTTTTCTTCTTCTTAAAGGGCCCAAACTTGTTTGAATACTCTTAATATTGACCTAAATAGCTTTTATGCAATTTATAACTTTGTTAAGCTTTGTATCAAAATGTGATTTATGCTTAATTTAATCTTGCTAGTATTGCTCTCCAACTCTCCTAACATCATCCGAAGCTGATGACATAATCAAACTCTAATCTTCATTAAGTTTACCCTGCAGATAGGATCAATATAAACAGCAGCTAGTAGATTTATTGTCAATAGGATAATTTCTTCTTACCATGGGGTCTTTTATTTTCTTCAGGCATTCTTAAATATAAGGATGGGTCGAGCTTTGAAGGTTGAATTATTAGTATATCCATGGAAATAAGGATAGCCTACGGTTAAAATTGAAGTTTGCAATTGCATTTTGGATGTGGAAGTCGCAAGTCAGTAAACTTGTATGAAGTGATTGAAGTCATTCACAGAGTCACAATTCATAACTTAGTCAGTTCAAAATTTTCTGACTCCAACTCTATCTTGAAAAGTTACAGACTCTGACCTCTTGAAAATTACAGACTCAGACTCGACCCTTTTGAAAATTATTGATTCTGCCTCCACAACCCTGGGTTTGTGATTCAGTGTTTTTATTTTTTTCCACATTCTGGTGCTATTCGTGTGTTGGAAGTTCTTGGTGAGGAAGGTTTGGAAGTTGTTTGAAGAACATGTGTTTGTTGGTTATGATCTTGGGTATTTAGTGTGGTCTGTGTTGTCATTTGGATTGATGTGGGCGTTTTTGTTCTGAGCAAGTTGCGTTGATTGAATAGCTGTTCTATTTCAGGTGTTAGGGTAGGGTTGTATTTTTATGTATCCTCTGGGGATAGCTTTATTAGTTGCTTTTTGAATTGTTGATGTGTAAGTGATATTCAGGGGATGTATGTTGTTTTCTATATGGTTGGTGACTAGTGTCCAGTCTGCTTTTTTGTAGTTTGTGTATGTTTTTAGTGTGTTGTTTGTTGTTGTTATTTTTTTATCTTTGTGATGCTGGGTAAGGTGTCTGATTTAGGTGGTTTGTGTGCGTGGAGTTTTGTGTGTATAATTGGTGAATAGTGTTATGTTGGTGATGTGCCATTTGGTTGGTTTGAGGTGGGTTTCTAGTGTGGCCGTTTGTGTTGTTTTGTGTTGTTTAAGATGTTGAGGTTTTCAAGATTGGCTAAGATGTTGGTTCCTCTTTGGTTTGCTTTTTGGGCTTTAAACCATGCAAGGTGGTGAGGTTAGGAAGGTGGAAAATTTCAGAGGTTTTGTTTGTAATTTCTGAGGCATTGTGGTGAGGAATGTAGAGGTTTATTAGATTGTGTATGTTTTTTTTATATCATTATTGTGAAGGACTGTGTTTTGTGGTGTTGTTGGTTTAATGCTGTTTGTGTTTGTAAGGTGGTGTTTTGTGTCATGGTAGAGAGTTGTGTATAAGGTTAATGGTGTGGTTTTTGGGAGATTGGGGTGTTGAAGTGGACCATATCCACATGATTATGGTTTGGATATTTCATCGGGTAGGTAGGCTTACTTGTATCTGGCTATGTGCTATAGTTGTGTGTTTAGAAGGCTTTATTTCTTTGGGTGTTCAAAAAATGTAAAGTATGAATGTAATATGTTTTTGTGAGTTTGTTTAGGTGTGTTGTGGGGGGGGGTTTGTTTCTGTGTCACTGGCTTATTATTAAGGCTCTAAGGCAAAGTCGGGAGTATGTTCATGATACAGTAGGGGAAATCAAGTCGTTGAGCGGGGTCCTGGAGAATAGATCTCGGATTTGTTTGTCTGGAAATGGGCATCGGTGAATGCATGAGTAAACACCAAATCCCCATATTATATATATATATATTATTATATCTATATTATTATATATATATATCTATTTAATATATAATTATTAATATAATAATTTTTAATATTTATTTTATATATATTATATCATTATGTATATTATTATATTATATATAATAATTATTATATATATATATATATATATATATATATACTATTATTATTATTTTATATAAATATATTTATATATTTTATATTATAATATATATAATCATATATATATATATATATATATATAAAATATACCGTACAGTATATATATATGGGTCAATCCAAATGAACTGGTACACAAATAAATTGGTAGTGATTTCAGAAAATTAATTTTTGCATGTGTTAATATTATCATGGACAGTCAAAACCTAACTTTTTGTAAGAATATGTTTTGACACGGGTGGCCAAAATGTATGGTGGGGTACATTGTATTTTGTATTTATAGAGGTTACTATTTCCTTCTATATCTCAGCACTGGTAAATCGTATAGTTTAGGAATTGTAATGAACAATTTTTTACTATGAAATATTTTAAACTAAAATCTGTTTCTTCAGGAAAAATTTTGATGTCAAATTTTTTTTAAAATCATAACCAAAATGTTCATGTTAGGCTCGTTTTTTAGAAGCATTATTTTGTTGTTACTTTATTGTGCTAATAATACTACCATAGTTTAAAGTTAATGTTTATTTTCAAGTTTACAAATTTTTTTTTACAGGCAGGTAGACAAAAAGTCATTTTTCGAAAAATTGACAACTTTGCCCGAATATCTTGTTGGGAATAAAATGAAAAATTGTTAATTGCACTGCTAGTATAACTCACACAAAAAAACTTTGCGGTTGATTATTGCCTCTGTATAAGGATACAAGCTCCAAATGGCTTGAAAAAATCAAATTTTTATTTTTTTTAGCCTTTTGATGGTCATAATCACCCTGGTTGTAAATTATGACTATCTTTTGGAAAAAGAGCAACTTTATTTATTTTTCTTATTTAAAAGGAATCAATTCTTCGGAAAGTGATTAAATATTGTCCAGTGTTGATATTTCAAGAAAAATATTATCTTTAGTAGATATTCATTTTAGGTATACCCAACTTTATCTTCTTTGGTGATAGTTAAATGATGTTTCTAGGTCCAGCAGGTGATGAATTTGGACAAGTAATTTGTTAGTTATTTTCCAACCCCCTGTTATCATTATGCAGGCATGATGTCATTTGTTCTAAGTTTGTGCATGCTGTTAAAAGCTCTTTCTATTCTTACTTAGATGTTAAATTAGCATTATAATGCTTTTCTAAATTGGAATGCAAGTTGTCTGTTCCAGAAGGCGCTTTGCAGTATTAATCTATTCTTAATTTTCTTATGGTCTTTCTTCTTTTATTAACATCATATATGTAATGCCTTTTTATACTTACTATTATTAATAATAAATTGCTTTCAGCTGTAATAATGTAGTAATTGACTTGTCACTACCACTTCTCTCGTGTGTGCCGCTCATCACATGATTTTCGATGTTTGATGCAAAGAAATGTCTGGCTTTCAATGCCAAAAGGTAAGGTTTATATTGGCGATTAACATTTTCTTATTTTTATATTGACCTACTGCTCCATCAGAAAAGTAAATTATTTTATTAATATTGGGAACTATTTCCTTAATATATGGCATCAGATAAGCTTGGAATAAGTTTACTGCCACAACATTATCTGTCAGATAATCACTAATTACACAAAAGCATCGATTTTGAGGGCTGATGTTCTTGGTTGGCGGTAACACCCAAATACAATTGTATAAGAGTTAGGCCCTAGGACTTAGGAATATCCTTAAGACAAAGGCAGTGCCGGAGCCATATCTAACAAGGGCTCGAGCTGGGGCCTGTGCTGGGCTAAATTACCTCGGCTCTCCAGCCCTGGATTATTCAGTTCCTACCAGAACTTGGATTTCAGTGTTATTATTACCTTTCCATTATGTGGTTAATTTCATATTTAATCAACTCTATCCTTCATAGTGATTGGAAATGAGCTTTGGTCTTTTTTTTCAGTCTAATGTTTCTTCACGTGAGAATGTTTCCCTTGACAAATTTTTAGCACAATTTGGCATGATTTTGGGCTTCAAAATACCTTGATTTTATTTTCGATTTTCCTGACAATGAAGCAAAATTTTGAAATCAAATTTTGCTTCATTGTTAGGAAAGATTTGAAATAAAAGCCATCAATGAAGAAATGAATCAAAAGGAATTTGTGAAATCAAGTGTTAAAAGAATTTGAGTTTGTATCCATGTTAGAGGAAGAGCTGATCAATAACATCGTAAAATTATAAAATCTGATGCCTATTGGGAAGAAATCAGGTGTTGAACATGTAAAGGTATATTAATTTTTTTCCTATAGCTATTACTTTTTTTGTTCATGTTAGAAATAGGTGTTTATAAGAAAAGTATTAATATTAATTATTATTATTACTACTACTATAATAGAAGGTTTGTCTTTATAATTTTATTATAATTTGTGTTCATTATGGCCTCAAGACATTTATAAGAAACTCATGAAATTGCGTTTATTGATAGGAAATTTGTAGTTTTTATATTGTATTGATCAAAATAATGAGTATTCTCTATGAAGAGCATATATATATATATATATATATATTATATTATATATAATTGTATATATTATAAATATATATATATAAATATATATATATATATAGTTTATATTACTATTATTATCTCATTATTACTATTATTTCGCCAGATTGGGGGTGAGATGCATTGCATGCACCTGAAACAGAAAAGTAGGTGAAGAATATGATACAAGTTATTGGAAAGATGTTTGGGTCTTTTGGCATCCTAATAAGTCTTCAAACTGGGGTGTTTTTCTTCACAAACTTTTAGCACAATTTGGCTTGATTTTTGATTTCCAAAAACTTTTGTTATATTTCAGATTTTCCTGACAATGGCGCAACATTTAAAAAAAAAATTTTTGTTCCATTGTCAGGAAAGATTTGATTTAAAAACCATCAAATGAATTTGATCAGAAGGAATTTGTGAAATTGGAGTTACAGGAATGAGTTTGTATCTGTTAAAGGAAAAGTCTAGCCTATCGAGAATGTCATAAAATTTGAAAATCAAGACACTGATTTTACATAAATATATATTAAATTATTAAAGAATTAGTTAGGATGGTCAGGAATAGAGTATATTACCTGAAGCATATCATTAAGAATTTAGAACGCTTTATCCTCTTCTAAACTATTCATAGTTATGTACTATATATTAAAATTACTTAAAAGATTACCTCAACCTTTGGGTTGATATATATATACTGCAGTTTTTAGCACAATTTGGCCCGATTTTTGGTTTCAAAATTTTTGATTTTATTTTCAATTTTCCTAACAATGAAGCAAATTTGAAAATTTTGTTTCATTGTTAGGAAAGATTTGAAATAAAAGCCATCAGTAATGAAGAAATGAATCAAAAGGAATTTGTGAAATGAAGAGTAAAAGGAATTTTGGTTTGTATCCATGTTAGAGAAGAGCTGATCAATGCCTATTGGGAAGAAATCAGGTGTTGAACATGTTACAGTATATTAATTTTTTTTATATTACTTTTTTATTCATGTTAGAAATAGGTGTTTATAAGAAAAGTATTATTTTTATTAATATTATTTTTATAGAAGGTTTGTCATTATAATTTTATTATAATTTGAGTTTTCATTATGGTCTTAAGACATTTATAACAAACTCAAGAAATTGCATTTATTGATATGAAATTTTTAGTTTTTTTTATTGTATTTGATCAAAATAATGAATATTCTCTATGAAGAGCATATATATATATAATATTATATATATATATTAGTATATCATTTAGTTATAATATTATATATATATATATATATATATATTATTATTGTATTATCTATATATATATATATTAATAGATATATATATAGTATTATATATATATATATAGAATATAAGGTATAGTAGATAAATATATATATTATTATATAATATATATATTATATAATATTTATACTTATTATACTATATATATATATATTTATTAAGATTATATATATATATATATATGTATATATTTTATAATAATAATTTCTCATCATCATTATTTATGATTGATTATTCATTATTTTATTATTATTATTATTGTTTATTTTAATATAATTATTTTCACCAGATTAGGTGAGGTTCATTGCATGCACCGGAAACAGAAGAATATGACGCAAGTGATTGAAAAGATGTTGATCTTTTTGGCAGTCTAATAATAATTAGTCTTCAAACTTCAATGTTTTCCTTCACAAACTTTTAGCACAATTTGACTTGATTTTCGATCACCAAAATCTTTTGAGTTTATTTCAGATTTTCCTCACAATGAAACAACATTTAAATAAATGAAAAATTTTGTTTCATTGTGAGGAAAGATTTGATTTAAAAAGCATCATATGATTCTGATAATGACAAGTTGATAGATTCCAAGTCCTAGGCAGGGAACGATTATGGGGATTTTTATGATGCTTCTGAGAGTGTTTATGGGAGAAATTCCGATTGAAAGAATCAGAACTAGATTCATTTTGAACTGAATTTGAAGTATAATTTACCTGATGCATATTAGAGTTAAAGTTCGAGGGAGAATTTCTAGTTACATTTTGACTATAATAGGGTGTTGAAAAAGATTTTTGAGGAGTTTTTTTATTATATATTTGTGTACATCTGCCGCTGTAATAGACTTTACCCTCTGCAATGCTTTGAGACTGCAAAAATTCCATTTAGTATTCGCGCAGGCTCGGGTAGATCCTCTGCGGTGATATATATCTATAATAAATGCATACTGAATGAAACACATATAATATATATATATATATATATATTAATATATATATATATATATATATATATACACTATGTGTTTCTTTCTTTTCAGATTATCAGCAGAGAAGAGATAGTGAGTATCGTAGGCCGGAGTCAAACCTACTCGGGAGATGATCAAGAAACTTACACAGGGAAAACTTTTCAATGTTAATGACCGGTGCAACCTAAATGGGGGCATCAATAGACCCGTTAGTTCCGAGATGCTTCTACCACTGGTTTCAAAATGAGAATTAGATTATGTTAGGATTATGAATCGAATACCTTTTGTGTTTAGGTAAGTCGAAAATCCCGTTTCCTCATAAAATATTTATTCATTAAATAAATCTTTATCCTCATATAAATATATATAGTTATTTATGGTACAAAAATAATATATATGTATATCATCAAACAAATAATCATTTCAGTTGTCATTAAATTAAAGTACTTGCATTGGTACAATCAATATAATCTTATAATATATATTCCAGTCAATTTCAAACAGCACGGTTATATGCACAGTTTATATATATTTGAATAATTCGATACATAGAAGTAATACAGTATGTAGCACAAATTTACTATTCAAAGTTTAAATGTTTTAAGCAAGAATAATGTCAAAGTTTAAAGTAAAAATAAAATAAGGTGAAATAAAAGGGGTGAATTCAGACAAACAAGACCTGAGTCGCACGTTGCCAGCATCAGACTGAGGCTTTGCAACTATCTACAGCTGTTATAAACGTATACAATTTTCGGAGACTTTGAGAACATATGATTTTAAGAAACACAATAGTAATACACTACAATAACATTAATGGTTTGTCTCCGAGTTAAATAGTTTACACAAGTATGTCAATCTTAATATTTAGTAAATAAAGTTCACTCTTTATATTTAATAAATAATGAAGAATGAATTATTTATTTATTTATTTATCAAACATAATGCAGAGTACATTTATAAAAATATCATTGTTTGTTTATATTTACAGCGGACGAAAGTACGGTGGGAAATAACCTTCCCGTTATTATTCCCATTATTCGTAGTACAAAGAATAAAATTTGTATTCAACTTTATTTATAATGCGATTTAATGTAATAAATAAATAAACATTAAAGTCTTTACCTCTCTCCTAGACCATGAATGAACTTTGCGTGGCATGATATTTCATCTCACATTAAGAAAATAATGTATATCGAATAAGTAATGACTATTAAAAAAAAATATATACACAAACGAATCTTCCACCATTCTATCCACATTGTGAATTAAAATTAATCTTACCCAAAAATAAATACTTAAAAAAAAATTAAATATTTTCTTTGAAGTATTTGAATTTTCTATCAATTGTAACTAACTTTCAAACTATCTGTAAACATGTTTACACAACAATATAGTTTTTCATTATAAATGTTATTAAACTTACCTTCTCTGTTTGTTTACATGTATAGCCACTAAGTACTTGAAGTTAAGAAATCTTACAAACAATTTGTCTTCCAGACCTCGTGCGAAAATACTTATGCTCTTCTCCATGTTGTTTCTTCAGTAAGAGGAAGTTCGTATACTCATGTGTCAATACATGCAGATGATAGTCCCTCCATTAAGGTGGATGTCATCTTGGTTGCAATGCGCTTGGGAATCGGGCGCGCTGCGGCAGACTGCAGAAAAAGTGGATTGAGTTTAGAAAAGAGTGATGGAGGAGAAGAAAATTTGAGTTGACAGAGGCCCAGAAGAATAGGTGCATAATCAGCCAGTGGGAATGGCGAGGGTTTTGGAAGGGGTATGGTTTGGCCAACCTGGGCCAGAGGGATGAACCCGGCATTACGAGATGTCATAGTGAGGGTTCATCGGGGTCCCGTAAACTCTAGGGTGGATTTCTGACTGCCGACGAGTTCTCACTAAAAAGGTATAAAGAAGCGGTAAGGCTGTTTTCGACTTAGTTCATATTCTTCTACTACTTTTGTTTTCGGTGCATGCTACGGCACCTTTATACCTTGTTGAAAAGTGGCGATGGCGTATATATATATAGATATATATATATATATATATAATATATATAATATATATATATATATATTATATTATACTATATTATATAGGTATATATTATATTATATAAGTATATATAATATATCACATAAATATATACATACATATATATATATTATATATATATATATATATATATATATTATTATTATATATATAAATATATATATTATATATATATATAATATTAATATATATATATATTATATATACTTAATATATTAAATATATATATAACATTGTTGGAGGTTGCGGTGCCATATTTATTATTACCTATTAGGATTGGGGTTTACTGGATAAGGAAAGCATATAATAATTGAAGATTTGAAATATATAAACCTTTTTTTAAATTATTTTTTTCCTTCCGCAACGAACTATGCCGTTTCTTTCAAAAAGAATATTTTTGAAATTTTAAAAAATAAAAAATAAAATAAATAAACAAAAACCTTGAAAAATGAAAGCTATTTTTCAATTAGTAGCAAAAACAACTCGAATTTAGCAAGTTTTAGGAGTTCTTTTAATAAACGGTGAAAGCGGGCAGCATTTATAAGTCACTCAGGTCTTTTCCCTTAGATGAAGAATGTCAATTTTGAAATAGACTTCAAAAATCATCATAGCAAATTCTTTGTTTAAAATTTGAACAAAAAGAATAGGTATTTTTTGTTTCTTTATGAGAAAAATATTTGGATATTATTAATTTCCAAAATCTTTGAAGACTTCTCGTAAACTGAGTTACTCCAAATCGTAATTTTACGTTAAATAAAAAGGTAAGTTCGCCGAACTGTGAGAAATCTGAAATCTCCTCTACCACTTCTTTCTCTTCCCGTGTATGGTTGTGACAGGTTAGCACCTCACAAACTAACATGCCACTTGCTTTGCAGAGACAAAAGTCTTGCCTCAAGTTGATAACTTTGAAAGGTTTCGTTCGGCAGATGTCTGACATATGCGTGCACTTAAAAGACTTCGTGAGAAAGAAAAATGATTTAAAAATTATTCATTATGTTAATCTCGCTAACATTATGAGGGTAAGAGCAAGGAATGGTAAGTGGAACAATGTTGTTAAAAATTCAAGAGATGAATGCTAGTAAAGACAAACAAGCCAACAAACTATTTGTATGGCAGATAATTCAATTGATTTGTTGATCTCTGATCAGCGTTAGCTTTAACTTGATTGTTTTCAACTACTTTTAAACAAGTTGCCAATTCCAAACTCAGTTTTTTCAAAATGAACTTGTCGGCTACGCACGACACTCGGTGCCTTTATAATATTAAATATTCATTGAAAACAGATTTTTTTTTGGTTTATTTTCAAATAATAATACGCATAATATTAAGGGATTAAAAGAAAAAAAAACGGAAAAAGATTTTCTAATGGCAATAAAAGTTTTTTGCGAATAGTAGATAAAAATGAATAATGGAGAAAATTTTTAATTTAACTTAATTTTATTTTGCTTAAATAAAGCAACAGAGCTTTAAAAAATACATAGTGTTTTTTTTTTTTTAATCAAATTTTGAATTTGCTATGGATGAAAGAAAAACAGTAAACCCAAAACATCAAAAATCGGTTTGGCGGAATAACTAAGAAATTGCTCAAATTTTTAGCTGTCATAACAAAAATTGGCCTTTGAAAACTTTATTATTTGACTGTAGCTACTGACATAACTAATTGAAATATAAATAAAAATCGCCAAATAAAGCATGCCAGGTAACTATTAATTAGAGCATAGAATTTTCAGTAGTGATGCAAAAAATTATTTTCAAATTAATTCCTAAACTTTTTAATCCATTGTTCCGTTGTTTTTACTAAGTGAGTAATTGCAGAAATTTAAATTATTGAATAAAGAAATAGATTTTAAGTTTTCTAATTATTAAAAGTTATAAAATTTAATACACTATATGTCATTCTCTCAAAAGGCTTAAAATATGCTGATATGTAATTCTTAAACATAAATAATAATAAGATTCAAATGCTGACAAAACCTAAATGATAATGACACCAAAAGTTTACCCAAATCTTTAAAGTTGTAAGGAAAAAAAATCCAGAATATTCGAGAATAAATGAAATATTTTATAAACTTCAAAACGAAAATACAAATACCTTTTAGCACTGAACGAAATGACATGAAGCTTTGGAGAAACTATATATGAAACGGGATGTACATAGATAATTTAATATCCCACCATCAAAATCATAACTTAAAAATTGCTCTCAATTGCATTGAGTTAGTTTTAGACAGGTACATTTTTCCTTATTTTTAGTCATGGCGCGTTATTCTACTTATTATATGATAGTATCTCTAGCCGTTTTCATATAAAACTAGAATTACAAAGAAATGTCTTTAGAAAATAGTTTGGGGCCTTTTGCCCCAACATCATATCCCATGATCCTAGATATCCAGTTGGGAAACCAATTTTTAATTGTACAACTATCTCAAAGATAAGAACCCAGCAAGGAACTGCTAGCTAATTAATAGGAAAGTGTCACTTCTTCTTACAGATTACTCGGGTGCACAGTTGAAATTAGTGCAGAAATTAAGCTTGTTTTTTTTATAAAGGCACAGTATTTCAGCTCTAACGGTACATGTGCATGTTACATATCATACATATCATACATATCATACATACATCAACACACATACATAAGTATACATACATACATACATAGCGATCATACATACATACATACATACAGGACAAATTACATAACATACATTATCATACATTACATACATACGATCGTGTCAAAACTTTGCATGCCTGAATATTAGTTTACGACAATAGATCTCATTTACAGTGTTTTTTTCAATTACTTTTTTTTTTAAATAGTATAGATAGACTTTCCTCTGTACTACTTTTACTAAAGAAAGTTATAAAATATTACTATCATGCAGTAAGTTTTGGGTCAGGTCATGTCATGTAAGATCAACTTAGCGTTTTAGTTTTAAATCTTACTAAATAACACACAAAACATGAGAAATCTGTAAATTTAATTTCTATAGTAGACAGTAGAAAGATTACTTCTGAATAGATTGATTTGATTGATTGCATGCAACGAATAATGAAAGCTTGAAATTTGCATATGGAAAAACACTCGCCCGCGCGCCCTATGATCGCAGGTCCCACGTACCCTCAACAATACTTGACCTTTCGGTCTTCTAGTCTCTTGCACCCCCTATTATAGATTCCCAGATAGTCTGCCGTGTATATTTAAATATCATTATAAAATATTATAGGAATAAGCATTTCGTATAACTGGTGATAAATATCGGCCCTGATAATGTTATTTTTATTATCAAAGTGCAATCCCTCGACATTAATAATCTTTAATAATAATAATACATAATAATAATAATAATTAATAATTTTTATAATTAATATATAATATTTATAATATATAATAATAATAATATACAAATATATAATAATAATATAATAATAAAATAATAATAATTAAATTCCATAAATAATAATTATATATTATAATAATAATATTAATAAAAATAATATACCTGTTGAGTTCTCATAATAATTAATAATAATAATAATAGTAATAATAACCCAAAATTATAATAATAAATACATTAATAATATAAGTATTCAATAATATAGATAATACATAACTGATGCAATATAGGATAATAATAATAATTGATCAATATAGATCAATAATAATGATATAATAATAATAATAATAATAAGTAATAATTTAAATAGATAAATTAATAATATAATTAAATAATAATACTAATAAATAATAATATAAATAATAATAATAAATAAATACTAATAATTATAATAACAAATAGATAATTAAATAATAATAATTTAATATATATAATAATACATAATAATAATAAATTTATACTAATAACTAATAATAATTAATAGATGCATCAAGTGATAATGAGATTTATGCTCAGTAATCCAATAATCTTCCCTGAGTTATTAATGTGACTCTATTTTGCTCTCAATATATATAATATCGAATAACATTGATATATAAGTAGAGTGATGTTCAGATCTTTATGATAAAACATATTTAACACAGTAATATAATTAAATTAGTATAATTAACTAATAATTAATACCGATTAATTATACTAGGCCTAATAATTATATTATAATACCTTGATAAATAATACGTTTACTATGAATTACCTAATATATCCATATACGCTAGATATTTCTCATCGATAAGTAAATAATTAATAATGTATCACATTTTTCACTGCAGTAATATATAAGTGGAATTAATAATAATAAATTATCATATAGACAAGTGAATATGATTGAGAAGTACTCTAAGCTAAGTGACTACTATAATACATTATAATTAAGAACTAAATATGAATAAGTTATCTTATATATAATAATATATATATAATGAATAATAAATTATAAATCATAATTAATATAAATAATTAATTAATTAAATGAAATATATAAATATAATAAATAATAATATTATTCAATTAATAAATATAATAATTAATATAATAATTAATCATATTAATATTATATAATAATAATAATATAATATTAATTAATATAATTAATAATAATGATGAAGTGTAATAATAATTATAATAGATTAATATATAATATATAATATATTAAAATATAATAAATAAAAATAATATATAATAATAATATATATAAATGATTTATAAAATTATAATTTATATATAGATAATCTACATTAAATAAATAATAATAATAATAATAATAATAATAATTATAAATTATACTCTCTCATATAATAATAATAATATAATAAATAATTAAAATATAATATAATTATTAAATTAGTTAGCCTATCCTTACCCTACCTAAACTCCAATAATAAAGTATATAATAATAAATATTCACTTCAAAAATCATGAATCTCAAAACTAATAATACAATCATAGTGTAGTAGAGTAACTCTCAAGTTGTTTCAAGTCACAATGAGATTCGTTATATACGACTAGATTATGTCTATAGATATATCTAGAGTAGAATCTCGTTATACCTAGAGTATGTGGTACTTCAACGAGACACACCCATTGATCGACAGAATATCAAAAGGCGACAAAGCGTTTGGATCAGATAAAGATCCACAGGTTTAGGACGGCTTGATAATTGTAAAAGCTTCCACATCTTGCAGCAACTCGCCATTT
>JABUQX010115726.1:22500-27500 GCA_015478945.1 Trachelipus rathkii | reverse complement strand
GAGAGCTACTGGCGTGCATCTGATAAAAATGAGTGAAAAAAGAGTAACTATTTTTACTCGATGATCTCCGTTGCTCCGTGCGCAAAATAGTGTACATTTCTGCGTACATTTATTGATTACGGTGCTGTATGGGCAGCCGATAATAAGACAGATATACATATGGGTATTCCTCCTCAAATGACACGCTTAAACTCACTCGATACGTGGTCCGGAATGCGCAGCGTTGTGTCGCGTTGGCGTGGCCTCATCTCCTTCCTCAGCTCGACCCGCACTGGATTCGTCTAAGTGCCAGACACGTTCAATAGCTACATTGGTCCATTGTACTCTCTCGACAGTCCATGCATCTCCTCTCTCACAATCTAACGTGTAGGACAACTGAGGGGAGGGCACGTCTAAGCACAGGAACAAAGGGAAGAGACAGATTTGCCGCTCACACTCTTGCTGGATTTAGACAAACGCTTTACCACGAAGAAAAGGGGAATGAGTAGAATGGCTCACCACCTATGATTCGACGTAGTTAACTATGTCACGGGGCATTCGATTGTAGCTCATGTACCGGCTGTCTTCTAGTATATATCTCATATGGGTAACAACCGCGAGCGCAAGCCGATCATCAGAGCCAATAGCATTTGGCGTCTCCTCGAACACAACGACCGATTTTTTCAGCGAGAGTACGAATTGCCCTTGAACATGCATCTCTGAATAGTAGTACAATAGGATATCATAGTACTATAGCTATATCTCTCAGTTTTGACATAGCGATATATAATTCAATCACTTCGTTATATATATTGTATCTGACTTTGGCTAGGTGTACCATAATAGGAGGGTTCTTCTTATATAGGTCTGATTAATAGATCTACTTATATTTCAAGTTCTGAAGCTAGTCAGTGTATATTAAGTAATAGTATCGGGAGATATACCCCTTCCCGTATATACACGCCAGCCTCCTACGCGAAGCCTCTTTCACATGTGCCAGGGGTGTACTCAAATTAATAATTCGTTATAGAGTATCGAGAGCCTACATCCTACATACACATCTTTTAATTCTCACATTATACCTATTTTTTATATATTATTGTTTGTGTATGCTTTTGTTTATCCTTGATGACAGCATCCTGTTCCTGGGTATTAGCGCGACTTACGCATCACCCTTCTGCCTACATATTTTGTAGTATGCTCTGCGGAGCGATGCCTCTCTATAGTATCTGCTTTTTCGCACAATATTTTATGATTTCTCATCTTCTATATCTATTATATTTATACCTATATATCATAGAGACGTTATATGAGAAGCTAAATTCTATTTCTCTCTCTCTAACTCTTTATTTCTTCTACTCCTATTAACTTCTCATACATTTATATTTCGAAATTACGCGAGTTGGTGCTCTATTCAGGTCATCAACGTTTATTATGCGGTTATATCAGCCTCTCGTTCTCACTCTTAGTTAAGATATTACGTAATGTAAGAATATAACTCTCTGCAATTGAAATTCTCCTCATATTGCAGCTACTAGTGTGAATATCTAGTTTACGTACATCATAAGAATACGAATCTCAAACTTTAACGCTTTTGTCATAGTTCAGTACTCCCTTGAGAGACAATTTCTTTTTGTCGAATCTAGTATTTTCTATTCACTTATTTTGTGATAAAACCCTTAACGCTTTTTAATTGCATTTCTTTTGTTTTGATTTATTTATTAATTATCCTCAGTACAATTTACTTTTTTATCTTCATTTCTTTTACTTTCTTTTTATCTGTCTCTCAATTTATCTTTTATTTTTATTAAATTTCTCTCATTTTTCTAGTTGTCAAAATCAATTTATTCAGAAAATGAACAACATACATTATTAATAATTTTAACATTTTTACTTATTTTTTTTAATTATAGAATAATTATATTATTTTTCGATATATATTTGTCAACCTTAAAGTCCCATTTTCCGATCCATTGATATATTCAATGCTCATTATCGTAGTCTAATTCCGCATGTTGCTTCTTGGAATATTGCGATATTGTAGACCTCCGAAACGGTATTTTGTAAATATTTAAAAAATAAAATCCTAAATGACTTACTATAGTACTGTTCTGCTCACCTTTTCATATATATAATATATATATTAATATATATAATAATATAGAATATTATAATAATATGATTATATACATATATATAATTATTGAATTAATCTAAGACTGCGTTTCTTAGTTAAATATCAGTATAAATTATGTATAGATTGATGTTAATGATAGATTTGAAATTATATTAAATAGAAATAAGTCGATTCAATTCATATAATGATACTATGAGATTTAATAATGCTCTAAATATAGTTATTATAGATTGCCTGGATCTTTCTACTAGGTACCATGAGTATTTATATACGTTAGTTTGAAGTCCGATATACGTTTGGATATTTCGATCCATAAACTAATTAACTTTATTACCTTTCTACCACGTAATTAGTGTGTAAGTATAACTAGTTAATAGTATAAATTATTTGGATTATGGATAAGTGATACGTATAATTAAGAAATATTAAAGGAGAAGGGTATTATGACTATAAATACGTAATTATTATATAATTTTTATCTTAGTATGTTGTTGAATAAAAGTAATAGGATATAAAGAATAGTGCATTTTTTATAAATAAGAATATGAGATATATTAGTGAATATATATAATATAATTAATATAATAAGGTAAATCATAATAATAATATCGCAAAGCTAGAACCCTATAATATATATAATAATATATAGAAATATATATTAATTATTAATATTATATATTATTAGTATATATTATATTATATAATATATAATATATATATAATATATTATATATATATAATTATATAATAATATAATTAATATATTAATATTATTTAATAATATAAAATATAACATAACGGATTATAATTGAATAATAATATGATTATAAATATATTACTCAAAATGAGTGAGTAAATATATTTAATTGCATTTACCCAGTAGAAATAAGTACGTAGTTTTTAATAATAGGTGAGTTTATCTGATATAATACAAGTGATAGGGAAAGTTAATTAGTCATTATTATATCACTCAGGACTCTATATCACTATAATATATATATATATATATATATAGATATTAATAATATATATATTGAAATATATTATAATATATATATATATATATATATATATATATATATATATATATATTAATATTATTATATTAATTAATATTAATAATTATATATATAAATAATTAATTATTATATAATATTATTATATAAAATAATTAGATATATATATATAAATATATATATACTATATATATATATATATTATATATATATATCATTTATATATAATATATATATATTATATATCATTATATTATATATATTAATATTAATTAAATATATATATATATATATATATATACTATAAATATATGATCATATATATATAATGATATATATTATAATATAATATATTATATTAATATAATAATATATACTATAATATATATTTATATATATTAATATATTATATTACATATATATATTATAATATAATAATACAATTAGCTCTTTCCGCAGTATTTTATAACAAAGCATATTTCTCAGTAATTTTAACTAAAATGTTGAGCATAGTTATGAGTAAATTGCAGCTACCTAGTTGAAAGCGCTGAATATGTTCTAATAATTATAAGAGAAGTCACGTAATATACTGAAGACTTGCTTTCTTGCATAGTTTCTATATATAGGCTGAGCAGGAGTATATCCTAGACAACCCCATCTTTATCATATATTGTGCTTTAGTAGCATATCGACAATCAGCCTTAAAATGACACCAGTGACATTAGTGATATATTCATTATATGATTGCTAATGACCATAGAATAAAAGATCAACGAAAGAGAGTACAAATACTGATTGTGAACATGTAGCGTTTCTTGACGGATTACATCATCTTTATGATGTTTGTGAGTTTGCATTGCGCTGTAATTGTGTGATAGATTCCCTCTCAATCTTCACATAGTAGAAAGAAAGTGAATCACTTTCCTGAGCATGTATATATTTATATTTCAACATAAGGTCCGTCGTAGTGTCATTGTGTTATACCCAAGCCATCCTTGTTCAAATCTCTCCGACCCTAAAACCCATATTAGATTTCTCTTTTCTAATTTTATAGGAGTGTTTGCTGTCCACTTTCCGAATGGATGACATAACCTATACAGGTGGATCGAATAATTAGCGAGACGTCGTCATGGTATGAGCTCATAGATATTGGGAGCAGAAATAGCGCGGTCCAACATGGTAGGACCGAAAGAAAGACACTACGATCTGAGCATTGATGGTTTATATTACGATCATTCGTATCCTAAATTATATTATCAAAGTGTAACTCGTAAACAAGAGACCCAGCGTGATAATATATAGTACTATTATATAATATCTGATACAGCCTCTGTTATATATACGAGAGTTTTACCTGTCATGATGAATGTATCTTTTGACACACTAAGCGAGTAATTAATCCATATTACACACATATATATCTAATTAATGATAAATATATTTTATAACTAACGTCTCTCAATATAGTATCATATAATATAAGAGTAGAGAGAGTAGTAGGACGATGAGTCCTTACGGAAGAGAGAGACAGGTGGATATAACACGTGCATTATATATCGATATTCAGATACTCATAATATAATACTATATAATTATATAGCTTAATATATGATATATATATAATAGTATAATAAATATATATAGGGACGAATAATATATATTAATATAATATGTATATATAATAATACTTATTTTTATATACTCTCTATTATATATATTATTTATTTATAATAACTATATATAATTTAGTTATTTTATATTATCTAATTATAATTATATAAATAATATATATATTATACGTATTATTTATTTAATGTAGAGCTCATAATTTATATATTTACATTAAAACCTATATTGAGTATAAAAGT
>JABUQX010115726.1:15000-17500 GCA_015478945.1 Trachelipus rathkii | reverse complement strand
CCCCTAATTTGACGCCTCAAGCGTCAAAATCTAACGAAGTGATGAATTTTCCTAGTCAACTGCCTACATGACTTGGAATATCTTGCCTTTCAGAAGCTGCAGAGCCTCCGAAAACGATCTCGCCGCCCTTGGCGACACGTCGTTACCCTTGGAAACGAGACGTCGTCATCGTGCCAAAAGAGCCAAACTAATCCGGAGTTCGGGGCAGACTCCTTGTCAGCGGCCGACATGACTTGGTCAAATGCGGGCACTGGAAACACCTCGCCATCCTCGGAATCGGGTTTGCCTGGCTTTGGAAACCCCTAGCTTGCCGCCTCAAACGCCAAAATCTAACGAAGTCAATTGCCGACATGACTTTGAATTTCCTTCCTTTCAGATGCTCCAGAGCCTCCGAAAACCGTCTTGCAGCCATTGGCGACACGTCGTTACCCTTGGAGACATGCCGTCTTCATTAATGTGCAGTGCTACCGCTGGATAAAGGAGCCAAACTCCTCCGGAGTTCCGGATAGCTCCTTAGTCAGAGGCCGACCTGACTTGGTCAAATGTGGGCCACCGTGCCCTGGGAAAACACGCTCAAAAATTCTAAAAAGTAGCCAGATTTAGCGACAAATCTGCCACCTTTTAGTTTGCTGTCAGTTGAGGCCCTATTACTTATAAAAGATTTCACATCATTGGCATTGATCTATTCTAGAAGAAGAGCTTGCTCTAGGAATGTTTAAAACTATGTTTTATTTTATAATTCCAATCCTAAAATTAATGATTTCAAAAGTATAAATGGAGCAGGAGATTCACAGTATACGAAGGGCTCGTCTGATGAAGGTCTGGGGTTTGATCCCTACAGGGAAGCTCTTTGGCTCTAGAGCTGATTAATGGGGTTTATTGAACCCCACCAAAATAGAGAATATCAATATTCCGATATTATTTCCGATAGGTACGCGATAGATCGAAATGAAGGCGATTATCTTTTAGTGTTTGTTGAGCCTTCGGTAAGGAAGATGCGCTAACTCTTGCTTTGCATAGTTTTAGCTTTATAGACCTGTGGGGTTTGCGAAATCTGACCAATCTATTTCTGTTATTTATAAATAAATTGTTAAATATCAATATTTTTCAACTATAGGCAGGCAATTTTTCGAAAAAAAAAATATATTATTTAGTATCTGTTTTGCGTTCGTAAAAGGATATAGTAACTATAGCGATTTTTATTTTTAGGAATTTAAATTTTGATGTCCCATTGAGGTTTATGAATTGGAAACAACTCATTTTTGTCAGGTTTATACTATTGTCCATTGTTCTTTGTGCTTTTATATATATATATATATATATATATATATATATATATATATATATATATATATATATATATATATATATATATATATATATATATATATATATATATATATATATATATATATATATATATATATAGGAACTTATCCTTTAAAAGGTAGTTAACCGATATATATCGAACGAATGATGTAATCGATTTTTCTGATTATTTCAAGGACGCTTTTGCCTTTTTAGCTCACCAAATATTTCTTTTTTTTCTTTTTTTAACGAAAGGAATACCCAAGATTAAATAGCAAAGATAGAAAGAGTCAGGGTCTCGGTTCAGCGGACTGCCCCCTCTGTCCTCTCCGTCGGCTCGAGCCCCGGTAAAAGAATAAAGCGAAAAATTATAAAAAATTAACATATAAAATTAACATGATAAAAAAAAGCAACTTGTGAAACTCGATCTTTCTAGCCGGAGTTTTAGCTAACACGCCTGAACTGGGATGCAATGAGCAGACAGCGATCTTCGATCATCACGAAACTTTATGTAACTCCTTTATAGAATAAGTGCCTATATATATATATATATATATATATATATATATATGAATATATATATATATATATATATATATATATATATATATATATATATATATATATATATATATATATATATATATATATATATAAACAATAAAATGTAGAATCTAATTCTAAAATTTTGTCGCTACGCGCTGTTGCACAATTCTTGTTCGCCATCGTATATTATCAAAAACCTCTGGCGGCGGCTTTTATTTTGGCACACATATCTCAGAGGTAGCTATATATATATATATATATATATATATATATATAAATATCTTTTTAACTCTGGTAATTTATATATATATATATATATAAGAGGAATACATATATATATATATATATATAAGACGTGTAGCGGATGGTGATTTTTCACTATCCGCGGATGCGGATAGTTAAGTTTTTAGAGTTTTTAGCCACAGATACTTTATATATATATATATATATATATATATACTTATAAATTATATACCACTATATATATATATATATATATATATATATATATATATATATATATATATATAGGCATGTGTGTGTATGTGTGTGTGTGTGTGTGTATGTGTGTGTGTGTGTGTGTGTGTGTGTGTGTGTGTGTGTGTGTGTGTGTGTGTGTGTGTGTGTGTGTGGTACCAGAGGCGAG